>NQII01004793.1:162600-187152 GCA_002778355.1 Clitarchus hookeri | reverse complement strand
TAATCTGTTAAAAAAGTTAAATTTAAAAAAATTACAAAAATTCCTTTTCGAAACACATTGTGAGAGCCTCGCGTATTGACGTGCGTCTTTTTTTTAGAGCATTGAGTAGCCAATCAGCGATGAGAGCTTTGCGCCTTGCGTAGCGCATGCGCCGCGCGCGTCGCGGTGACGTCATCGGCTGCCGCGGNCGCCTTGCGTAGCGCATGCGCCGCGCGCGTCGCGGTGACGTCATCGGCTGTCGCGGGTAGGATGCGGGGTGGGGCGCCATTTGCCCCCTGCCCCTTGCCAGGCGCCAGGTGGCGCAGAACCCCCATTTATATACTACTCCACACGATGTCTTGCTATAGCTTCTGCAGTGGCTCTCCTGGTCGCTGAGTGCGGCTTCGCAGCTGTGCATGGTGGGCATGTCGCAAGTACCGGTCGCCAAAATGTAGCTCCATGGCCGACACCAGTGTTCGGTGCTCCAGTCGATGTCTCTCTGGCAGAGATAAAAAAAAATTCTGGTAAGCTTCCGAAACTGTAATGGAATTTTTTAATCTATGCATTGTATGGAAATAGCACTATATAGCAGGCTGCAAATATTGGAATATGTTGTATGGCTACTATACAATTTTGTAAATTTCCCTACGCATTTGACTCTTTCCTGAGCAAATGAAGAAACGCTTCCATGGATGTATGGGGAAAAACTTTACTATTCGCCCTTTCTCTTTATATGTGTACACTGATACGGTGCATTTGCGAATAATTTCTTACAGTGTAGTATGCTCAGTGCGAGGCTTCTCAGTACAGTCGCGAGGTTGTATGCCCGCTGTTCGGTTGTCCAGCCATTTAGGGTGGCGACTATTTCAAAGTGGTCTCGGCACTCCCGCCAAGAAATCTAGCCATCGTTAGAGGCAGGTTTAATTAAGACCCCCTCCCCCCCCCTCTTGGCTTCGTGGCCCAATTGCCGCATATCTTCTTGCTCTCCTCCGAGGTTGCTGTATTGGTTTCGTCTTGCACTGCTTCTTCACTTTTCTCGGCTGTCGATGTGGTGGAACTGGAACTCCGTTACTGAAGAGATTCGTGTAATTTCTTCTATAATACACTGATCTTCTGTTTCAATTCATTCTCGACGTTTTCCGTCCTTTAATTAGCACTGTCTTCTTTTTCATTTACACTGTCAATTTTATTGTCCACCTAGTCAACTCTTTCACTCACTTACTAGCTAATGCCTTCTATTTTCCTTTCTACATTTTCATTTACTGTGTATATTTCATATCTACATGATCTATTTCCTTGGTTATATTTACATTTACAGAGTCTATTTTCCTGTCTACATTTTCATTTACAGTCTATTTTACTGTCTACATTTTCATTTATAGAGTCAAATTTCCTGTCTACATTTTAATTTACAGTGACTATTTTCTTATCAACTAATTCACCTACGTAAGTTATCTGGCTATTTATATTCTCGTTTAAACTATTTACATTCTCGTTCACACTACTAATTTTGCTATTTACATATTCTTTTAAGCCATTTATACTTGCACTCACACTAACCATCTGGCTACCTAGCCCCTCAATTAATGTTCGCAGTGCTTCCAGTTCTGCAGACATTTTACTAGTTAACATTAACTGCAACAGTTTTAAAAAACAGTCTTTAATATTTCGGCCTGCAGTTATTACAATTAACTAAAGTTTCCTAATATCACTAATCACTAGCCTATTGCCTAACCTGATTTACAATTAATTATTTAATAATTGCCTCCATCCCACTTCTGACACCAGTGTTACAAGGACGCCTGAGGGGCGTATCTGAGTTCGTGAGGGATGGAGGTCTTAATAAAAATAAAACAACGAAATTTAATTTTTTATTTATTCCAACACCTATTATTTACGGCATTAATTTAACTATCTCCACTATTATCCTTTTTATTTTTCAGTGTGCGCAATATTTAATGTATATTTCAACTCTAAATAACGTAATTTTGTATGTCTCTGATTGGTTATTGTTCATTAACTCATACTCATCATTAACACATGTTCAGTCTATCTGTTGCCACAATTTGTAATGTCTTTCACTCACGCATCCAGTTCAATAGTCCAGCCAGCAGTCGTACTATTCACTGCTCTGATGTTCGCATTCGCAGATTTTCCTCCCGCTGGTCACTTCTCTCGCTGCGCGCTACTCTTCTCGCTAGTCGTCTATCGCTGAAACTCATAAATTGAACAACTGCCAGCTAGGAGGCCCGACGGACATTTTATAGCCACCGGCCTTAACCTGGAAAGTTCGTCGCACCCCGAGTCTAGCTTAGAGACACAATGTCAGTAATCCAGAGCATTCTTCAGATGACTTAAAGACACCCGATATCCTAGGTCGGGAGCGGCACGAGCCCTCATAGGCATAATAGGCACGCTTTGTAAACATCCCTTTGTGAAACGCCGCCACGTCTCCGGTTGAAACTGATAGCGCGCGCGTTCATAAATCATCTAACTACTCTGTACTTCACTTCCACTCGCTCACGCGGGCCCACAGACGCGAGCGCGTAACAATATAATATATTATTACGAAAATATATTTACATATTTATAGTCCATTCAAGGTGACTTCCACCTTTTCGTAAGCCCTGCTAAAGTTCTAATTCCATGATACTCCTTCCCCTCATACATACGAACAAATCTTTACTAAGTTTTAAAAATACACCAAAGGGACGATGCACCGAATTTCGTGCGCACTCTATGTGATAATATATTGCATTAGAAGTATTTCTTACTAGTTATTGCCAACACACTTATTTTCTCCCGGTTTTTATTCATATTAATTACTAATTACATATTAAAATTTATTCATAATATATTAGTAGAAGTTCAATTTATCCAAACATAAGGTACTCTTATGTTAACAGAAGTATAAAACTCTTGTGTTATATGGCATGTTTGGGAGACGAACAAGCACGTTATTCATGCGGTGATTTTTCCAAAGTTTGTTCCAAAAAGTGTGAAGAAACCGCGAATAATCGATATATTATTTTTCTACATAATTAACTTAACATTAACTTCCATGCCCTTAGTACCCTATCACTAGTCTCCTGATCCCGCTGTTAAAGAATCCTGCCGCCTGTGTCCTGCCTGAACCATTGATTCTCACTGTCTTTTGTTCATCATCATCTGTACGACCTGCTGCGTGTGGTAGGGCATTATCGTGCATAACATTTGGCCTATAAACTTTACAAATTTGTCTGTGGATCTCAAATAATCTATTGTTGTCGGATAGCAAAATCCGCAACACAGCACGAACTTCAGAATGGAAGCGATTATTTTTTGTCGCGCGCTCATGTAAAATTACTCACACGCGGCATCCAACGTAAATCTGAATGCAACAAAATGGACGACAGCTAGCTAATGAACTAAACAATGGAACAGCGCATTAAATAACTCGATTCTCAATATCAGCTGGTGGCAATTTTTAAACGGAAATTACTTGAAAAACGCGCCTCGTTTATAATTAACAAAAGGACTATATGACAATTAACATTTTTAAAAAAATCGTTACACCTCATGTAAACCACTGGGTTGTGGAAATTAAATTAAGAATTAAATGAACCTCCCGTAGAGGGGTTAATTTCCATTGCGCGGAAAAATTTCCTTACATAAACCAAGGAAACATTTTATCGGGATGGAAAGTGGGGAAGGTCCCACCCCTATTAATTAGGTCTCTGTGTCTCTGTATAATTCAATAGAGTGAATGAGTGAAGAGATTTGGGTGGCTCTTAACAGCGAGGTCTTGAGAGCCGATAAGGGTGATTGAGGTGAGTATGGAACAGCGCCGGATTGCAAGGGAGCGGGAAACGGGAGATCCCCAAGAAAACCCGCCGACCAGCGGCATCGTTCGGCACGATTCCCACGCGAAAATCCGGGAGTGGCCCGGCCGGGGATTGAACCCGGTTCGCCTTGGTGGGAGGCGAGCAGTCTAACCGCTCAGCCACCGTGGCTCCCCTATTTCAACATAATTTTCAAGGGCGCACGTGGTAATAATCTCCGTACTGAAGGGCTATTAGAATACGCCCTCATAGGTGCAGGCGAAAGTATGCACCGCTTTCTGCAGAAAAGAACCAACCCACAAAAAATTGAAAGAAATTAACTAACTATGTAAATTGTATAGTAATTTCCTATTATAAATTCTGCTGAAAAGAATCAACTTAAAATCACGTTGTGCTGTCACTTTGCATTGCTATTAAAATACTGAAAGTCAACTGACAGAATTACGTTCTGCAAAAGGGCACAATGAAGTTTGGTTCTTTTCTGTTGTGCGAGGTATATCATTTTACTTCTGTAATGGCTCGTTCGCAGCTGCACACACATGGAGGATGGTAATTATAATGTAGTTTTGATTTCACACTAAAGAAAATCTGCTTTATTGTACTGTAATAGTTGTAGGTATACACTACGTAGAAATATGAAGTAAAAGTTTTTCCCTTTTTTGTAATAATATGAATTTATCTAATAGCTTTATTCAAACATATATTATGGTCATCCAATCCACTAGTAATGTGACTTGGGTCATCTAAAAGATTACATTACTACTACATTCCATTCAGCATAGAGCACACACGCAATTATTTTATAATAAGAAACTATAATCCCTATCCATCGAAATTTGGACACAAAAATTTAGGGATAGTGATAGAAATGAACATTGGCAGTCAACTTAAACTTCTGTATTGTTTATAGTAGTTCAACTTTGACTGCAATTTACTCAGTTTCAGCGTTGTGTGAGTTGATTCTTTTTTTGCAGAAAGTGGTCAAGTCAATATTTATTTTTGAGTCAAAAATTGTTTAACGTGAAGACGTTACATGTATTGTTGTTTCAGCATTTCAGCGAATAAAAAAATTATAAACCTAATATTTATTTTCTAATCGCTAGTTAGAAAATCTTACTATATATGGATAACAGAAAACATACTAGCATTTAAAAGGCTTAATACAGGTATTACACAAACATTCTGAGAAGCGACAAATAAAATTGTGCAACAATTTTCTTACATTGAACAATTTGAAAGCATCCTGAGGCGTTTTTTTTTATGTGATTCCGTTGATATCGGATATTTTATTTTTAAGTTAAAGTGATTTCCTTTTTACAATGGTATTTATCATACTGTATGTTTCAAAAACTGAACTGTAGTTTGAACATGTGATTATTTGCCTGAAATACAGTCACATGTATTACCTCCAAGTTGGAATTTTTTTTCAACAAATGTACAGTAACGTATTATTTATCCCACGTCTTTAAAAACGACCGCACAAATCAGCTGGGAGTGGACGCTAAGAACAGCCGTGTATTTAAAGATAGTGACTAACTACCGAGAAGGAAGGGGTCGGAGGAGGTTGGTTCCCGGTGTACGTGGACGTCGCCGCTGAAGGGGAACTGGCGTCAGTCCCGTCGCTTTGTTGATTCCTGCAGCCGACGGAAACATTAACCTTCCAAACGACGTGGCGCCTTCAGGGCCCGCGAGAGAACAAAGCCGTCGTTTCGCCATTCAAGTCACCTCGACGGTGGCCTTGCTTCTTTCCTCCGGCGTCACCCTCCTTTCGAGACGTGTTGACACGCCTTCGATGCGAGGCGCCCTCCGCTTCAGGGCCGCGCCACACAGTTGGCGTAGCCAGGCGTTTCTCAAGGGGCGGGTTTCACTGACTGAAGGGTTGAGGGGAAGGTTACTCCGATATAGACAGTGCTGAATCGCGTGTTAATTATGGGCTCTTCACGGTTAGTTGAGCACTTTGAAAAATGTCACTGCCATTACCTGCACGTATTTAACGGGCACACTGACTGGCACGCGACCAGTAAAGTTAGCAACGACGGAGGGAAATTAGTTACGTGTCTTAAGGCTCCCGACTACTTAGAGCTTTTTACTGCGTTTGAGGCCGAGAAGCGCGGAAGCAATAAGAACGAAACTGCCACGCGCATCAAACGCGCCATCGCCGCTAAGCGCGAACTGGCGTACAGCATTTTCGTCACATTGCGTGTACCTATAGGACTTTCAGCGGCAAACCCATTATTTTATTGGGGAAAAGTCTGTAGGGAGGTTCAATGCAGGGCCCTCGCGTAGTTTTGTATGTATCTGACGCGTATATTATGAGATACAGTGCTTTTAAAAAGCTGATTTTATCCTTTTTGGAGTTTCTTGAAATGGTGTTTCTTATGTGCGTGACGTCTTGGAAACCCTCAATAGCCCTCGTCTGAAGCGTGTGTTCTTTTCTTAGATCAGCAAATTGGACGAACGTATATTACTCTCGTGGGAAAACCTGAATTTTCAAACACACTGCAACGCAGTTCAAGTGCCATAAAACTATTAGGTATACATTTGTAAATGCTGAAACAATTTATTTTACTTTCCGATTTCTGATGCACATAGGTGTAAAAGTGAGCATATTTGTGAAATATTTACGTTTCTAACAACTTCGCAAGTTCACTTGATCGATCGACGCATGAATAAAGTGATCAGCCCCACGGCAATGTTAATTGTACACATGGTGGAAGAATACACAATGTGCATACAAGTAGATCTTGAGCAGTACTTTCACAAGTGCTCAGTTTACCGCAAACAGCCTATAGCCCAAATACTAGGAAAAATATCACTTCACAGTATAATAAAATGCATCATAGTTTAAAGCCACTACAAAATTTTAATAAAAATCAAAGGTTTATTAATGATTTAATAACAATTTTTTGCGACCTTCGGGACAAACGCAGGGGTTACAACGCCCATATTCACCCCTGGTTACGCCCCCTGGTGCCATACAGTACTCAAGAATACATAGGTAAAACAGCAGCTTATACCGCAAGCTCCAGCCGCATACGCCAGCGAAATGACGTTACTGGCCAAAGTCTATTCGTGATTTCATCTCACTTTTTATACCAAACCTTTGAAAAATCATTGCGTGTATGACGTTCTTGGTTGTTTACTAAATGTGTCGTTTATCACTGGCGTTTTATACTTGTATAAATATAAAAGTGCCTTATGTTAGGTTAAATTGAACTGCCACTTATGATTTATCTATACTTTATAATACTTCATTTATAATCAACGTGAATAAAAACAGAGAAAAAATATATTTTTTGGTAATGCCTAGTGAGAAATAGTAAGTAATAGTTCTAATGCAAAATATTAATAAACTGGGTGCGCACAAATACGGTGTAATTTTCTAGACTTGGTCAAGCTTCGTTTGCATCAAGCGGAAGAATATCCTGGAAGTAGAACTTATAGCAGGGCTTCAGTTGAAAGTAACCGTGAATGGACTATAGCAGAGAAATGCCAGTATAATTATGTACTCATTTTGTGTAAAACTCTGCTGAGAATACGACACGCTATATCTCCTGCTTCCGTACGAGGCCGGCCTTGCACGAGACATTCTCACTTGAGATTTAATACGAGAGTGCCATCTTGCACGGATATTGCACGCATATTGCGCCTTGTAAAAGTTGCTTTATTACACGTCTCATACCGTGGCCGCAGAGTAGATAAGTGCACAGACACGGAATGGCGTGGCCCTTCGCTATTGGCTGGGTTGTCGGCTGGCGATTGGGTTATCAGGCGCTGATTGGCGTGCGGCGTTCCGACACGTTGCTGCAGTCCATTCACGAGTGCGTCAAACTTTTCTGAAGCCCTGCTAAAGTTCTACTTTCAGGATATTCCTCCGCCTCATGCAAGCAAAGCTTAACAGAATCTATAAAATTACACCCAAGGGACAAATGCACCACATTAGCACGCACTCAATTTAATAATATCTTGCATAAGAGCTATTTCTCACTAGGCTTTACCAACACGCATATTTTCTCTCTGCAATTTATAGACACAGTTCAAGTAAAAGTTCAATTTAGTAAAAAAATAAGTTAATTTTATGTTAACAAAAGTATAAAACGCTTGTGATACACGACATATTTTTAGAAACAACCAAACGTGTCATACATCACGTGATTATTAAAATGTTTGATTTAAAAAATGTGAAGAAGCCGCAAATAGACCACAGCCGTGGGCCACCTATGTATCAACTATCAGAGTGGAAAGAAAAGGGCAAAGAATACAGATGAACGAAAAGATGTGGAACAAAACTTTAAAATAATTTTACCTATAAATGTTAAACGGTAAGTTCTAGAAGTAAATTTGATATAAATATTTTTGGAGATGTTTTGTAAATAAATGTTTTGCTCGGAAATTCATGTTAAGCGTAATAATTATAAACGTATGCTACTTCTAGGGCATGATTTTGTCAAGCTGACGACCAAATCCAAAGTTGCATGGGTGCAAAAAATGTGAAATAAAGAGAACTTTTAAGAAACAATTTTAATATCAGTTTCTGCTTTCCTTATTATCTTTTAACTTTTATTCCCCCTTGCTGACTGGTGATTGGACGAAGTGTGAACTAAAAAAGGTCATGAAAATTCTTACCTTCGGTAGCGAAAACGTATGTTTGGAACTACTACTTATTAATTTTCGTTTTATCCCCTTTCTTTGTTTCATGTAGACAGGTAATTTTCAGATTATTGAGTAATATAATTTTAGACAATGCCACACCTTTCAGTACCGCTAACCACTCGTTTACTCCCGACAAATAAACCTTTAAAAAGAAACTATGTTGTGTTAACAGAGGAGTTCGAGACTTACACTTTGTTGCAGTATGATTTTCGGATCTTAGGTTGGTACTAGATTTGTGCTCGTACTTTTCAAAGAATTGTGGGCGCAATTCTCGCACGATAGCATCAGTAATCAAACATATCCAGCACTCAAACGCAGTTATGCCTAAAACAACACGGGCATGTTTAAAGAACGAATGTTAAAGGTGCACTGAAGTAGTTGAGCATGACTAATGTCCAGAGAATGGTAAAAATACGTGCTTACAAAACTAAAAACAATGCATATGTACGGTAAAAATTTAAAATTGATCTATAGTGATGGTGACAGCTGGAAGCTTGTAGTAAAATGTTTGAAAAAATAATAGATAAGATAAAAAAATCGTAGAGGTAAGTTTATTAATAGGCTCAATATTAGTACTCAGGTGCAAAATGGATATTATTCCATTTTCTCGGACATTGATTAATTAAGTGCGCCTTCATAATTTCAGGAGCTTATTTTATTATCTACATGTCTTTTGACTACTGTTCTGTATTGTTTCTGAATCTAAAAAAAAAAAAGTACATTTTGCAGTTATTAACTTGAAAATAGAAAAAATTGAAACCAATATTTAAAACAGGGATTTTTTTTTATAATATATAGCTTTAGTTTTATTTAATATTTAATTACTACTAATTTATTTTTGATTTTTTTTTTTCAATATTTTTTAAAGATAATTTGATTTCAACTTAACATTAATGTCACTGATTTCTGATGTGTAATTTTGTGCGCGTGACTAGAAGGAAGATAGCGATTATCGGACTTGTGTGCCTGTGGAAAAGGGTCCGGTGAAAAGGGAGAAAACTTGTGAGTGGTAGGGGCAAAGGTTGGGGTTGTTCCATGCCATAATGTCTGGGAGTGCTAGGCAACCCTGTAAAGCGTTACTGTATTTTACACTCCTTATTGATTTGTGACTATGGAAGCCCACTATACACTTAAAGTAGGAATAAGAATGATCATTTCGGGGCTAAAAAACCCTATCAGAGATGTGTTTTTTTTTTAAACTATTCCAGCAAGAGAAAAATTTAGTTAGCCATGTTAGATTTGTTTTAGGACATTTATGAAAACATAGTGTTTTAAATAGTTGAAAGTGATTTATGTGGTAAGCAGAACGCCGCCGATATATATTAAGAACAAGATATATGCAAATCATAATGATTTATATATTATTCCTGTTATTATTGAGATAATTACTGTTTGTATAATCAACCGCGACACTTTTATCTCACTTTTTTTGTAATAGCGATAACAAATACACGTGCTCAAAGACGATATAAAAAGACCTGTAAGTCAAGGTAACACCTCAAGAACAAACGCTAATGTGCTGCTTGCTACCTCTGTGGTTTCCACAGGAAGCTTTCAAGAACAATAGATTATTTTGTTAGTTATCGTAATTGGTATATTGCCAGATCAGATTCCTTTTATTTAATTAGATTGTTTTAAAATTTATTTTCTTGTTAAGGATTGTGAAGGGAATTACGTAACGAAATTAATCAAATGCCTTTCTGTATTTTTCACGATAATTTAAAACTTTCTACGATGAACTGAAGAGATAATGCAATATCCATAAGCAAGCCGAACTAAATTACCAACCCTAAATTCGTTTCTGTCGTATAGACTGGACTAAGTTTCAATAAAACGCACTTTACAAATTATAATATAGTGTAGACGAAGTCTGAAACATAACTGTGTAGCTCACCAGTGAAAGTTTTACAAACAACATACAGTAAAATACACTTAATACAACCGTTAGAGAAATTAATGCAGCTTCTCCAAAACACTACTAGTTCTCCAAAAACATTTCTAGTACAAGTACTACAGGGAACGAATGTCGATGGCAAGATGGCAACACGGAAGTTAAGTTTTCCCTTTTAACATATATCGTTAGAAATACTTAATGTTTTTAAAAAAATTTGTATAAATTTTTTATCGTAAAAAAAGCACTTCTATTTAAATTACATGTTTATAAGTAGTTTTTTTTTTCAAATAAATGGCGACGTAAAGTGGCACAGCGCTGCTATCTCCCGTCAACGACATGAACTTACTGAAGCTTCAGTTCTAGAAACGAAGCGCTTCCATCGCGTTAACGGCCAGCGCTTCGGAGATACGTTTGGAAAGGTATTTATGCTTTGCTGGGAGAGGTGGCTGAAAAAACCATTTTGTATTCTTTTATTTGAAAGATAATAATAATTTACGTTTCTTCCTTCCAAAACGATTTGGAATAAAACTTTCTTCTCTAACTAAACTTCCGTGTAAGAATAAGTAGTATTTAGTTAATTATATACCTCTCGACGACAGAATGCTATAATGTTACACTAATATGAAATACTTTAATATTCATTTTATAATAACACTTTAATATAAATTACTTAATCAACGAATTTCGTTCCGTGCGTTATGCAGTATATACAGTATCACGAAAAGCAGTGCGCGATAAATGAAAATATCATAACAAAAGAATAACGTAAAGTTTGCTCTATTTACGGTGCTCTGGGAGAACGTGCTATACAAATGTGTATATGTAAATGTTTTATAACCATAGAGATTATGATGGTGTAGCTTCCGATAAGTAGATATTAAATACACATTTTTAAAAGTTATCCACTCAGAGATTTTAATGAATGGTAAATGATGAAAACCTAGCACATTATTTTTCGTGTCTGGAGTGGAGCGGCCCTGATTGTGAGGAGAACGGTGGGCGATGTTGGGAGGGGGACAACATAAATATGCCATCTTTTCTTTGTGTTATTTGCAAACTGAAAATATTCATCCGACTATTTTCTGCATTATTGTCGAAACTAATAAATTCGCCGAATACAAAAGAATATATTTATTAGACAAATGTAATAAAAAATAATTACAGATATTTTTACATCAAATTGTTATACAAAGCCAGCAGACTAAATGTAACACGTGCGTAGAAACACAAACCAAATTTTAGAATTTTTTAGAAAGTAGTTTTTAAAATGGCATGGCGTCAAACTGTAATTACATTATAGTAGCTTTGTTACCAACACACACAAAATCAAACCGTTGCTTCGGTATATGTTCATAGTCGGTCTCAAAATATTACACGTATGCCTCCACAAAGCCATTCTTTGTCCAGTTTGTAGTGTTTACAGAACTTTGCGACATACATGGACGACATGTTGACTTACGCAGACTATAGACTGCTGATGGAGAGTACAGGTACAAAATGACGAAGCACATTAAACAAGACATTTTCAAAAACACTTGAGAGTTAATAGAAATACACAAGCAAATATAATGTCAACTAAATTAAACAAATTGCGTTCAAATATATTACTGATTCTTAGCAGTGTTAGTGTACGGTAATCACTATATAAGTAGGCCTTAATAAAAGCAATATGAAACTTTCATTGACAGTACTATAGGTAACAGTAATTTTATACAACACAAACATACTCTGTTAACGTAACCGACATTAGCCAATATGAAATATAAAATAAAACTTAGTTACTTAAACAAAACCAGAAATGTATCCCCTTATAATTGCATTATTTCATTCGACTCATAAACACATGCAGGCAAACATACATAAATATACTTGGTGTAGTTGAATTACACCGACAAATTTCGGCTGCAGGTTCATTACGACAAAATAAGGTGAAACATTTATAATGACATGGGTCAATACACATTATACCATCTCGATCAAAGTCACAATTTCATTTGACAAATTAGATTAACTATTTGAGATGGAATTTGGGAACCTGCATACAAATGCGTGACTGAACAAAGACACGAAAACATCTTGAGACTTAGCGTAATTATTTAAATTCGTAGAAATGATTGGGTTTTCCAGCTTTTTTTTTTGCACAGATTTTTGTAATGCAGAAGCTTAGTTGGATTTATAAAGACAGATTATTAATTGCATGTCGAAATGACAAATTATATTATCTTGTGTAGTTACCTTTAACTTCATTATTTTCAAGGAATTAGAGCGTCGGTTTTCTTATGAAGAGTTGGAATAGGCTACCGGAATGGTAGGCAATACGCACAGCACACGCTACGCTATGGCCGCAGCAGATCAGCAACGGTTATTCTTTAGGGCGAGTGAAAGAAAAGATTTGGACGGCTCTTAAGGGTCGGCTTCATGTTTATTGCCGAAACTCTTAGTTTTTGTGTCATTATTTCGGTTTCAATTATTCACAATGTTTGATTATAGAACATTTAAATTTTACGAGTTGTTTTATATTATCGTGCTCGATTTTCACTGTGTGCTATTTACTGGTTGTAAAAAGTCAGGAACGTGTTTTTATGTTATCAATACGTTTCTGCCTTTTTTGCAGTCAGCAACCAACACACAGGGAAAATAAGTCACATAAATATTAAACATCTCGTAAAATAAAAATTATCTGTAATAAAAATTTTCAATGATTTTTCTGAAACTAAAATTACGACGTGAAAACTAAGAATATATGTATTACTGGTGAAGCTGAGCCTCAACAGCGAGGTCTTGAGAGCCAGCGAGGGTGAAGCCAGGTGAATATGGAGCAGCGCCGGAATGAAAAGGCGGGGGAACTGGAAGATCTCCGAGAAAATCCGCCGACCAGCTTCGTCGTCGGGCACGATTTCTGCATACTACTAGTCATCCCAAAAGAAACAGCTCTCTGGAAGTCAGTCACGAGTTAGTGTCGGATGCGGTATATTATAGCGCAGTCTAGGAAGAAAGGGACAACTATACACAGTGAAGCGAGCGAGGTGATCAGACACGTGATAAATAAATGTGAAGAAGAAGCTACTGAAGGTCGAATAAAGCATTTATTATCTCAATCAAATCTGCGTGCATCAGAATACACTGGAATTTCTACGAGAAGTGTTTCCAGAATTCGCAAAGAAGGTGCCGATGCTTGTAACAGTTCGCTGTCAACACCAGGCAAACACCGAACGCGTCCGCATGAAAGAAATGTGCGCTGTGACTCATTTGATAGGAGAGTAATCAGAGACGTCATTCATGATTTTTACTTATTACAGAAACAAGTACCATCATGTCCTCAGCTTCTCGTTGCTTTGAGAGGAAAAATTGATTTTCCACGGGGTGTTCATACGCTCAGGCGGATACTGAAAGAAATAGGGTTTAAATGGAAACGGTGTAACAGTTCTCGGAAAATATTAGTAGAAATGCCGAACATTGTCCACTGGCGTTGTAAATACTTAAAATCAATTCTCCACTACAGAATGGAGGGGCGCCCCATAATTTACATTGATGAAACCTGGGTTGATAGCAACGTCACATTTAACAAATTTTGATAAAGTGATACTGAACGTGGCGTGTTAGCCAACAGCAGTTCTTCGAACAGTTTAATTGCTGTTCATGCAGGTGCTAAAACTGAATTAATTGAAAATGCACTGCTAACTGTTCCAGCAGGCAGAGCTACGGGGGACTACCATGGGCAGATGAATTCTACGAACTTCGAAAAGTGGATGCGTAATCAGTTATTCCCAAATCTACCGGAAAAGTCTGTTGTTAGTTATTATGGACAATGCGCCTTACCACTCAGTGCAAGAAAATAAACCCCCATCGAAGTATGCAGTGAAAAATTAAATGTAGTCATGGTTAACCAATAACAACATTCCTTTTTCTCATGAAATGCGAAAAACTGAGCTTTTGGACTTAATTGCGCAGAACAGGAAGCCTGAAAAAGTAATTTGCATTGACCAACTTTTAAAACTGCACCGACACGGTGTTCGTAGACTTCCTCCTTATATGTGCGAACTTAATCCCATTGAACTAGCGTGGTCCAAAACAAAGAGACTAGTGCAGGGGAACATTGCTCCTAGCTTGTCGTTAACAAAGCTAATGGAAATCACAACTGTAGCAATATCTTCCGTCGCTGAAGAAGATTGGCAAGGATACTGTTTGCATGTCCAAAATGTAGTAGCAGGCTACTGGCAAAAGGACTGTCTTGTGGAAGACGCAATAGACAGTTTTGTGATATGCATAGGCCGTGACTTCAGTGGGTCGAGTGATTCATCTGACGGCGAATTTTTCCCTTCCGAATCGGAACTGGCGCTGCCACTTCCCGAAAGTGAATACATTGTCACCGAACAACAACATCCACTGTTTGAGGTAAGCGGTAAGAGTGTCTTCTTTCAGAGTATTTTAAAGTTATGCATTCCTGACCTTAACTGTTTTCGCTCTAAATGTGTGCCATCAAAATTGTTTGCAGGTCACTAACTATGGTTGTTTCGCAGGTATACTCTGTACCATGTAAGTTGGCCAGATTCTGACAGGTCTGCGAAAGTAGCGCCACTGTTTACATCTGACTACATCTGACCACGTATCCTCCCGCCATCAGCCGATCGCCCACATGGCAACGATGTTGTTTATTTTCATGCTGTCATTATCAGCCGATCCCCTTGTCACGGTACTGTTCGTGGGACGTTTTAGACAAACTTGCTACTCAGAAATACGTAGCTGCGATTGTATATTAGTAATAGTAATGTGTACACAAATCATTAATCAGTAAATTGTTATGTTAAAGGGCAAAAATATAAATAATCAATTTTAAATTTATGCTAAACAAATTTTAAGATATTTTAGACTGACTTCTGTCTAAAAAATTTAGTAGGTTATAAAAGTAAAAATATAAAACCTTGCAAAAAATCAAATATTGGCTAACTCTTTTTAATTTGTCCGAGACAGTGAATTTGGGTTAACATTTGCGAGACGATAGTTGTAGCTATTACCACACTTTGAACGTTATAGCTAATATATTCGAGTTGGAAATATGTGACGTGGAATTGAGAATTGTTTAAAAACTATTCACGCGTGTCCCACTTTATTCGGAAACAAGGAAATATGGTACAAGAACAATATGGCGTATAATTTACGTAGACGAACGATTACCTGGCGAATATAAATTACAAGTACTCAAAATCGCTGTACACGAAATATATGTTTCTTTAAAAATTATGCAGAGCTCGCGAAAAATAAAACTATTGGTATCTGTTCGTAAATGTATTATATAAAGCAAACGAACGCTATTCTCTTCTGGCTTGTAATGCTTCGAAAAGAATCCCATAGATGGCGCGCACAATATTTCAGCCTGTGGTCTGAGCCGCATTTTTTCTCAAGAGGTAGAGTCTTTGTAAAGTTGGCTGTTCTTCTATTACTGGCTCGGAACGACACGAATTAAAAATATATTTTGTCAAATTATTATAAAAAATAATTCAACAATATTATGCAATATTTCTGTATACTTTTGGAATTAATATCAAACACGTAAGGAAAGCCGGGTTGGGGGAGGAGGGGGGGGGATAAGACGCGAAAAAAGATTTTGAAATTGCGTTTCTTTTGGATGCGGATCGTTTTACTGTGCCTTTAATTTTGAACACCTATGCATTTATACTTTAGCTCGAAGTTTAGTTTCTAACACTAAAAGGGTTGTTTTATGACCACGTAAAATAAAATGTATTAATTAATCTAGGAACTCATTCTTATCAGCTTATTTCCTGCTTGTCTGATGTGCGCTGGCCGTGCACTCAGAATAGCCAACATAATATTAATTTTCGTTCGTTCGTGCATCAGCTGATACAGGTTTTGTAAATGGCACGTTGTTTCTTTGGAATACGTCAAATTGCCACTCACTGACTGTCAGAATCTGGCCAACTTATATGAAATTAAGTATATTAAAGTAAAACCATTTAAGTTAAAACAGTTTGAAAATGTTGTTTTTGGCCATGCTGAAAGTCTTCAAATTAGTGTTGGTAATATGAAAGATGTTTTGAAAATTGTAACGATTGTGAAATGTGATTAATTTTCGTACTGGGACAGATTGCGAATACGTACAATAAATGGTGAATTTAAAGGTTACTGTTAAAAAAAAGTAACAGAGGCGTATACCACAACATTATAGAGTATGTTTTTATGCGTGTCGTATGAAGGGAAAATCTACCGGCGAACTGATAGTTTTAGTACTGGTAGTACGGGCTAGAGACGACAGTGGCGACCTTGCAACCCGCCGAGCCGACCCACCCTGCCCGAATTCCAGAGCCTCGCCTTCTCGCGAGCACTGGACTAATAGGTGGGAGGCGAGTAGTCTAACCACTACACCACCGCAGCCTCTTCATGCTTTAGGGACTGATAAACTTATGTAAATGTTAAGAAATGCTTTTATTAACAATAAAGGCAAAACAGTCGCCGCTGTATGTCGCTACCTTTATGCACGGGAGATTGCGAAACTTAGCAAATTATGACGATATGTTTACGGCGATCTGATCCCCCGACTGGCTAGCGCAATGGTCACCTCATTCCTGGAACTGAAAGCTGACATAAATATCCAGTAATGTCGATTAGCAATACACACCACCGCCGACATTAACCAAGTGTTTGACGTCAGCGCTGGTACAAAAAGTGTATTCCAACGGTAAAGAGACCACACTGTCCATGTCAGCCGTCCGTTATGACGAGTATTCCGAAAGCAACACGGGATGTCCACGCAACAAATTATTCTGTAACTTACGTCGTGGCTGACTGCGTCGCGCCGAAGTCAGACATCCCAGTTCCTCCTCCTCTCATTTACGCTCTAATTTATTTTACAAAAAAAAAGATGTGGGATCTGCCTAGTCGGAGGCAGCTGCGATGTCTAAAAGAGAACCCCGCATTGGAGAAATGCATTCTCAATTCGCCCGGTTCAAATAAATATTATTCGTGGTATGTTTGTGTTTTGAAAGTTTGATGTTTATTTTCGGGCGAGTGACCAGTGGTCAGTATTTACTTTTCTTTATGTTTGCAATGGACTGTGTGCCAGCAAAACCTTGTTTTAAAGCTATTCATTTTTAATTCCATTAAATCAAGAACGCTTAATCGCACGAANCTGTGTGCCAGCAAAACCTTGTTTTAAAGCTATTCATTTTTAATTCCATTAAATCAAGAACGCTTAATCGCACGAATCAACGTGCACGTGCATTTTATCACGTGACGTCTGAGAAGGCTTAGCGGGCGAATACTGGTCGGCTCTTCAAACGTAAGGATCGAATGTTCTCTGACGTCAGACCGAGCGCACGTAAGATGTGTCGCTTCAGTTGTGTAGTAATTAGAATAAAAACCAAGGAAGAAAGTTTAATTGTCTGAGGTATTTGTGCCATGGTATGTTTAGAGGTAGCCTGCAACGGATATTGTCTGTGTATAGAATTAACTTAATACCCTGAATTTCTGAAGCTTCTAAATATTTACTCTAATAGAAACAGGCACAACTCTGTCCACTTTTTTAAAATACAATTTTGACCTGTCTCAAGGTTTGTCCAAAAATCCCACAAATAAAAGTGTTTTACAAAATACCTTAAATATAAAACCAAAGTATTCAGAAGGCATTCGTGGACGGGATTTTATAATCAAACTTTGTAGCTGCCAGGCGCCAATGTACAGACACAAGACGATGTGTTTGGTCAGTTTCGACTTGTGGAATGATAATTCGTAACTACGTACCCAATTATGTTTCCGCGTAAAATAATTGCGCAATAAGGGCGGAAACACACATAGTTTCCACGAAACAATGGACTGACAGCGACAGGTCTAGGGGTCCCACTGCAGTTGCGTATCATTAGTAGAGACTCGGAAATTTCGCGGATTCATGTGAGGACAAGTTAAACTGCATTCACGTGTACATNTTGCGTATCATTAGTAGAGACTCGGAAATTTCGCGGATTCATGTGAGGACAAGTTAAACTGCATTCACGTGTACATATGTGTGTGTGTGTGTGTGTGTGTGTGCTTGCGTTGGACCACAGTTTGCTAGACACGCCCCGAACGACTTCCAACCAATTACGAACCTGCAAGGAAAACAAGAACCGAGTCCCGTGCTACCAAGTCAGGTGTTCAACTGGAGCAAGTCAATGAACTACTAACTGATGCTCGAGTACACAAGGGATTGTGAAGTCTGGCTTGTTGCGGGATGAATACGCGAAATTCCCGGGCATCTAATAATTATTTAGTTACACACTAAGTGAACACTAGAAGTTTCATTTTGAACAGTCTATCTAACATGTAAACCAAGTAAGTGAATGCCAGTGCCATTAGGAAATGTTTGATACCAGTGTTTCTCAAACGCCGGGCCCTGGCATTTTAAGGTACGAATTATTATAAAATATTGGAAAGGTGTTACGAGTAAATTTCTTCGGGCTGGGTACTCGTCTCATAAAAAAACGAATTTACCAGGTTTGCAAATGTTGAGAACCACTGTTTTAGACCAGTTTTAGTCGAGAAAATTACTTATTTTATACTGAAGAACCTACAGCTGACGGCATAGCTCTAATTCAAATAAGATGATTTCTGTGTATTTATTATTGATGTGCTAAACATGTTCACACAGAGAAAAAATATTTTAATCAAGATTTTAGTTATAGTTAAGAAGGCACCAATTCATAAAAAATGGCGCATTTTCGTAATTTTAATTATAAATATTTATACAGATTAATTTTTAATGATAGTAATTGGTAGGGACAAGATTTTAAGTTCAGTCTCGTTTCAAAAATTTTAAATTTTGGTGTGATTGTTTTTATTTTTTTAAACGTTCTGTATATTTAACAAGAATGGACACATTTTTAAAGACTTATTCGTCCAAATTTTGTATTATGTAGCACTTAACAATAACTCTTTATTGAAGGTGAGTATTTTATTTACAATAAAATAATAATCTTCTTTAATCTCAATTTAAGTATTAAAATATTTTCTGCTACAAACATCAAAGTTTCTAGACAATGTGTATTTTCTTTGGTCAGTATATTATGAAAATAGTTCAAATTTAATTGGTTAGAACCAATTATTAACATTTTACTGATAAAACATAGTTTTGCTTGCTAATATAGTTTTATTTGGTGCCTTATTTAGGTTTAACCGTTATTCACCATGTAATTGTGTCTACAGTAACCAGTGGCGTGTGGTGAAGTGTTCCAAGGGGGGCTGGTGCTTGCTCAGTGCTGTACACACTCGGCGCACGCAGCAGGAACCAGTAACCAGAGTGGAGTCGGGAAAAAACTAATTATACTGCGGCCACTCACGAGAGAGCGGCGAGGCGCCCATTACACACGTGCTGTGACTGACTTCAGCTACACCATTACGTTTAAGTGGTCGATGTGTACACTAGCAGCAAACAATTAGGTACAGTACAGAGCAAAATACAGCTTAACTTGCAACAGTTCAGCACCGCCGCAGCTAGTAACTGGGCACAGGCACTTACATTTTACCTTCAAATACAAAAAACAATGAACAGCGCAACCATTCCCCAACCCGAAATTATTTCAGTAAATTTGTTCAGAAATTGGTATTTTTGCTTCCGTCAGTTTGTGGTCTCCACATCATAGCCAAGTAAACTTGACAAGTACGACGCAAAAGTCTTATTGTAAACATTTAATTTCATAATTTTTCTGCGAAATCTACGCGAAGTTGATTGTTGTTCAGTCATGGTGAAGATTCTTTACTTTTCTTCAATAAAAATACATATTTTCCAATTTATTGGCAGTGATATTAACGATAGCGTAGCATGAAACGTAAATTAGATGTATTATCCCTTTTTCTTATAGGCAAAAATCACGACATGTCACGACTCCATGAATGTTTAAAAATGAGTTGTTTTTTTCTAATTAAGTGATTTTTGTACGTACATAATGTTTCCAAACTAAATACGCAATACGGAATCTTTAGAACACCATTACGTTGAATTATTTTTCAAAATATACACCTGAGAGCCAAATAAACTCTTTTTGAATTAAGAATTATAGTTAGGAACAACAATAGTTTAGAATTAAAATATTTAATAATAATATTATGAAAACAAAAGCAGAACACATCAGAGCATATTCAAGTATATGTTAAAATAAATTGGCTTATGTTTTGGCTGTGAAGAAGGGGGGGGGGGGCNTACGTCCCTAGTACACCATATTAAAATTCATCAATTAAAAAAAAATTAAAAATGCAATTTTTCTTTATTTTAAATAAATTGAAAATTGTTTTAATTGCCTATTAGTTGTAATTTGTTTGGAAAACATATCTTAGTGTCACTAGTCATTGTTCAAACTGAAATTTTAAATTTGTTCAAAATCTCGTTACATATTTAATTGAAATGAAGATTAAAAATAGTTTTTGGCGGTGCGCAGCATTACATGGCGTAACTCTTTTCAGGCCAAAAACGTGGGCGTAGTTTGTGTCTCACACTAAATAACACGCAAAATATTGAGTTTTGAAAGTGGTTGGAACAGTTCACGCAGTCTGCTCTACAAATGCATTAATCCTTACCGGGACCCTGGGGATGACTTTCGCTTTTATTAAATGCTAAAAAATACCACCATTCTGCGGTTACTGCGCATAACCTTGCATATAAATGTGCGCGGCACAAATACCCCAGACAATGGAACTTTCTTCCTTCGTTTTTATTCTAATGACTACACAACTGGAGCGACACAACTTACGTGCGCTCGGTCTGACGTCAGAGAACGTTCGATCCGTACGTTTGAAGAGCCGACCAGTATTCACCCGCAAAGACTTCGCAAACGTCACGTGATAAAATACACGTGCACGTTGATTCGTGCGATTAAGCGTTCTTGATTTAATGGAATTAAAAATGAATAGCTTTAAAACAAGGTTTTGCTGACACACAATCCATTGCAAACATAAATAAAAGTAAATACTGACCCCTGGTCACTTGCCCGAAAATAAACATCAAACTTTCAAAACACAAATTAAAAAAAAAAACTTAACAGAAAATTACATACGAAAATCACTCGAAAATCGCAAAAATAAAAAATACAAAACTATTACAATTTAACAAGCTTTCATTAGTCACTATAAATGTCCTGCCCCCTAGCATTTGTTAGGAACAGTCTTAAGTAAATCAAATTGCACACCATCTCCTAAAACACAAACAAACACAAAATAATCGCGTAGAATTATAAAATTCACCTTCTATAGCACTTAACTGGTATACGTCACACGGTTAAAAATATTGTTACACTGTAATTAAATTTTTTTTACTATTCAAACATTACATTTAATAGTAAAATATCGTTTCATCATCAATGTAAATAGAAGACGTATTTTTTTTCCACCTAGGTACTTTATGGTTAGTAATATTTTTCTCCCGTTCGGTGAGGAGAACTGGCTGTAGAAACCATAGATCATGAACAATTTTCTGTCTGCATGACCTAGTAGGATATTTTATAAACACCCGGAAACAATAAATGTCTGTGTGGCGCAATTATTTACACACCTCAGTCACGACCGATGAGATTGTTGTATAAAGCGACTGCAGAATACAGACTGAAGTTGCCATGCCATATTAATAAAAATCCCGGGTACTTAAAACAAAATAGAAGAAGAAATTGTTGAAACACAGAGTGCCCTGGACAAAAAAAAAAGAAGTGCAAAATTAACATTTTGACGTCGGCAGAACTATTATACCATGCCACTAAATTATGTTACAAAGCAAANAAAAGAAGTGCAAAATTAACATTTTGACGTCGGCAGAACTATTATACCATGCCACTAAATTATGTTACAAAGCAAAAGTTGGATAGTCTTTATATAAAAGAGTCCAATATTTACTTCTGCGTTTGTTTATAAGATTTGTTTACCTCGTGATGTGAGTATGTAGGCAATTTACTGATCTCGATGGCTTGTTGTCTGTTTGGAACCCGTTATTCGCAACGTAAGCGCCTTCTCGTTTCACGGGTCATGTCTTTGTAAAACGCCGTAGACAAATACGATNAACCCGTTATTCGCAACGTAAGCGCCTTCTCGTTTCACGGGTCATGTCTTTGTAAAACGCCGTAGACAAATACGATACGGAAATAGCTGCTACAACAAGCAGAAACACGAGGAATACTTTCTAGTGCATGCACACGATATTCGTGTTGAAAGCCCATACAACTGTCATCGTGACATTGTACAACTAGAAGTCAAATTACCTGTTTTAAGGGTGCTCTTAACCATTAATGCATCGTTTTATATTCGTACTAAAGCATATTCAACTTGTAGATATTTCTTCTAAGTATATTTTCTAGCACAAAATTTTTTTTCCATTGCAGAGTTTTTGCAAAATCACATTTTAGTTGTTTTTGAAATTTACAAATAAAATAAACGATAACATTTACAGAGAATTTAACAAAGCTGACTGAAATGTGACGTCTACTATTATTATTAATTTTAATGTATGCTTAGAAAAATTTATTTTACAAAAAACCATAGACTGCTAAATATAAAATATAAACAACATTTCTTTATTTTAAGACATTTTTTAAAAATTACTAAAACGTTTCTTAGTATAACTTTTAGTATTTCTTAAGTCAATTCATGGCATCTTTTCTAAATGTGAATTATCTCATTTCGATAGGTCAGTTAGTTTTTCCTATTTTTATATCCCAAAAACACCAAAATTGTGATTTTGACATGTCATATACCAAAATTATGCATTCGAAAAAATTTTTATTCTAGAAAATTGGGAACTTTAGATAACGTCAAAAGATGAATTACATTTCGTAAAAAATAAAATAATGGATTGTTTTAGTTACAAGCACACTTAGCAAACCCCTTTTGCTTATCCACAGAGTACATAAGAATACAGAGGTGAAGCAGTGGCATGTACTATGAACCCCAGCTACACACGCCAGAAAAATAGCCTCACCAGCCAACAAAATGGCGGAACGTCGTTCCAATTAGCTCCTGGAGGCTAAGTTGCCAGACGCCTGGCCGGCCAATTTGGAGTAAGTAGTAACAGGAAATAACCAATCAGAACCAAAACCCATTTCCACAGCTTTGCGCTGCCAATGAGCGACCGAGTTCACTTAAATCAAAGGACCGCAACGTCATTTCTGCTTCTATATGCTTACCTATTCTGTGCCTTAACTTTGGTCACATTCTAGTGTTTCGTTCCGAGATGTTGACAGCAATGCTAGAAATAGCCATCTAACCAGTGATCTGTGCTGATTATTGTTATTATTTTTAACAAAGGAAGGTCAATAAATGCCTTTTTGCACTGAAAACACTTGCGTGTTCACTGCTTTGTTCAAAGTCGCAACAACTTTGAACCAGGCACCTAAGGGCGACTTCGCAATGCTTTATAATTGAATCTCGCCCTGAACATTCGGTTTTCTTACTCCAACTACATTTTATGTAATCACACAGAACACAAATAGTATTTTCACACGTCTCGTGGCATATGTTGCACGTGGCATCAACTTAGCGTAGTTTTTGGTTGTCTGCTTAGCTGGCTTGATCCTTCTGCGAAGGTATTTACAGGCCAGTATCCAACATTAGCTTTCCAAAACTCTGTGTGTGTCTGTATATAAACACACACACACACACACACACACACACATATATATATATATATAAAGTAATCCAGTTCCTCAAACGTCCTGAATGGTAAACAATGCACTCCTTGGCTTCAAAACTGTGACGAGTCCTACACTAACTGTAGGCCGAATATTTCAAACACCACATTTCACTGTTACAGTAAGCCTGAAGCTTTGCTGAGTGTTTGAGACGCACAAGTAAAGGACGGACAAGGGCGACGGTGACACGCTTGCCTAGTGTCCCTTCACCCGTACGTGTAAAGCACTGAACTGACGCGCATGTTTCTCGTCCTACTGCGTGCAAGTACGAGACACTCAGCAAGTGACCTTGGGCTTCGTTGCTGTGAAGTTTGTAGCAAATCTCAGTGCAGCTGTCTTTCCTAGTTTAGCATGTAGCTAGTCAGTAAAATTTGATCTATATAAGTGAAAATGTTTGTATTTAACTTTGTTGGAAAGATCCGAAATAACGTCATGTCTTAAAAGTTTCATTCATACCTCGTCTCGAGTCAGTGATATTTTCGTAGATTGACGCTCTGGAAACATTTTGAGCATTTCCCTCGTGAAAATATAGTTGTCGATGGGGGGGGGGGGG
>NQII01004793.1:106814-153444 GCA_002778355.1 Clitarchus hookeri | reverse complement strand
CCCGCGGCGGGGCGTTGATCGGCACTAGTTCGCCCGACTCGTCCACCTCGAACAGCGTGGAGTAGCGCGGCGCCGCCTCCGTCACCTCGTCGTAGCTGGGCGGCGGGTCCACCTGCGGGCGGCACAAACACCCCGACCTCACTTGCTGCGTCTCCACGTCCTTCACAAAGCCATTTACAATGCACTTGCATCTGTAGATGTGTAATATATAGTTCACGGTAAATGAATGAATACTATTGAGATCCTCGCTGAAGGCCATTTCACACAGTCTAATATTTATTGAATTCAATTAGCCCTACGTGAATTCAATTTATTGAAAAAATAAAATCACTTCAATTGCATTACAATGAAGTGCTTTCAATAAGCTTTCAAGTCTCCACATGAAAATTTATCACAAACTTTTTAATAAAACCAGTGAAAAAAATTACAAATGTAAATTTTTAGAATCATGTACGACCCATGCACGACAGAAGAATAATAGGTTAAACCCCAGCTAATTTTCTTCTCTTTACTGTGCATTTTCTTTTTAAAAAATATGCATCCTTATTTTGTGAAAACTTTAAATGTGTGCACACAACTATATTGTTATGAAATTACTTCCGTTAATACTGTCAGAAAAGCTGAGGCAAGCGACTGCAATTTTGGATTACAGAAAGTATGGAACATGTTCGAAACGAATATCTTGAAGGAAAATGAGACATTCGAATTATTTAAAGAGACAATGGCCGCGATAATGTCGTTTGTATGACGTCATATATCATTCACTAAATTTAATGCAATAAAAATTGGAAGTAATTTGAAGAAAAATTTGATAGTGTGAAAGGGCCTTTCAGTGCTACTTTATGCACATTGCGTATTCTTCCGCCAAATGTAAAGTTAACTTTGCCACGGACCGGATCACTTTATTCATGCGCCGGTCAAGTGAAACCGTAACATTATTAGAAAAGTAAATTTTTCATAAATTTGGTTATCCTTAAACTTATATGCATTGAAAAGAAGAAATTACCGATATAATTAATGAGCCTAATTTCCACTACATGGATGCAAATTGTTTTGTTGAACTTCTTGAAAGGCGTAGATTATAGGTATAATCCATTCACGGTATATTCGATACTTTTGAAAAGAACCTTTGAAAAATCACCCCAGGAGTTACATGTTCAATTGGCTATAAAATAATTGTATATGGAAAAAGGTTTTGTCTTGCTTTTAGCACTGAAGCACTATATAAATTGGTTGTTTTAAGTTTTAAGTATATTTTTTCAATAAATTACAATAATTTGTTAAAAGTCCGTACGAATGAACAATGAATTTTGAAGGGACATGTTGGTTATAGCTGAAAAGAAATAGTTCGTAGGTTAAATATTAATATGTATAAATTTAATGCCGTAATTGTAAAGTTAATATTGCTAAACTATATATTTACATTTTTACGTAGCACTCATGGGTAAAGATTTCACTGTTATTAATTGAAATTAAATAAATTTCAGTGTCTGTCCAGCGGACTCATACACTCCATCTTGTCCGTTTGGGCACGTTTTTTTTTCAGAAGTATAACCAAGCCATATTGGATATTGGAGACGCTGAATTGTGGTTATAAAACTAACGTAACACATTCTTTCTACTTATAAGATAATTCTAGGTTAAGATGTAATTTTAGTATTAGCGTTGTTATTTCTGCAGTTTATCTTTGTAAGTTTTAAATAAACGTGCAAAATATAGAAAGGCATTTGAATATTTCCGTTACGTAATTCCCTTCGCAATCCTTAACAGAAAGAAATATTTTAAAAGAATGAAAAGGAATCGATTTTTGGTCAATAACTGATAATCGATTGTTTTCGAAAGCTTTTTGTGGAGCGTTAGAGATAGCAGCACAGTAGCGTTGGCTTACAAGTCCTTCTCTTATATCGTCTTTGCACCGCGCGTAGTGTTCTTTTGATGTTGTGGCAGAGAAGAAGTGCGACAGTTTCTTGATGGAAAAGCGAAGTACCTACACCACAGGTTTCAAAATGAAAGTGATTTTGTTCGCTCAAGAGTTTGGAAATCGAGCCGCGGGCCGTGAATTCGTAGTAAATGAAACGTTAGTGCGGGTCTGAAGGAATTTTTCTCACTTATAAGTCGCACCCCAAGTTTTCAATAAATTTTTTTTTTAATAAAATGTGCCACTTATATGCGATAAAATACGGTACCATTTATCACAGTGAAATCTTTAACCTGAGTGCTACTTCCAAAAGTTTATTATGTAAAATTTAACTTTTTCCTTACAGCAAATATGTAAATAAATCTTAATACAATAAGTAAACTTTAATTAAATTATATAATTAACAGTTCCGATATATACTTCAATCTACCTTTTTGTATGTATTACAATATTTTGCTAAATTGATTAGCATTTTTTAGACATTTGGAGAATTTTATTAAAGTATATGACAGTTAAGATTACATGGCAT
The DNA here is from genome assembly GCA_002778355.1 of Clitarchus hookeri. NCBI lineage: Eukaryota > Metazoa > Arthropoda > Insecta > Phasmatodea > Phasmatidae > Clitarchus > Clitarchus hookeri. The sequence continues at coordinate 150,997 of NQII01004793.1, read as the reverse complement.
TGTTTCTCTTCAAAAATAAATTTTGGTAGTTCCCACATGGACACTGTTAACAAAATATTTGACAGTTCCCACATGGCACTGTTTGTTTACAAAACATTTGACAGGTGTCACGTGGCAATGTTTTGTTTACATACTGCAGAAGGATACATAATCGGCTCCCTGAAAGTAGATCTTTAGCAGGGCTTCAGAAAATCTTGAAGTTACCGTGAATACATTATAGGCCTTGACGTCTCGCTGAAAGAGATACCATTAGAGATGGAACCAGAAACATGTGGCTATTACAAACACACACCTGCCTTACCCAGGACTCGAACCTAGGAGTCCTCGTGCCGTAAGCTTGCATGCAACCAACTGCATTACGCAGGTAGGATTTATCATTTGCCTTACGTGTTATTTGAACTAATATGGATTTAGGCTAAACGACTTAAGCCAAGTGACTTACAGGCCAAATTATATCAGATCAAGCGACTTTCTGCATCAAGTGGAACCCTGCTTGCGAGTTCGGCGGATGTTGCGTAGAACAGCGCACGCGTAATCAGTGAGAGAAACATCTATCTTCAGTACAGTAAAAGTTAATGCAACTCTTAGGGTTGTTGCGGTACTGTACATGCTGTATTAAAGTAGACCACAGTTAAATTACGGCAATCTCTATTAACGACGACCGGATAAAGTAGTTTCTGCTGTATTAACAAAACTAACACTATGCATAAATGGAAAAAAATTAAATAATAATGTAGTTTTAAGTTTGTTTTAAGTTAGTGTGTGCCATATTTTTAATTATACATTCATGCATCATATAAAGCTAAAAGGTCATCAGTTAAAATGTAGCTTAGATTAGTTTTCCCTCTACGCAAGAGATTAAGTCCCCTAGGCCAGTTACTCAGAAGCAAGATGCAAAGGACACTGAGATGAAGTGTCCACACTGGCATCGTTCTAGTAACCAGGCAAAAAAAAAAAAATTGGTAGGCAACTTTAACTGCTTCCCTGAAGAGACTGCAGTGTCCACCAAAAAGTGATTTTAAACTACTTATATAAGTCTAAAACCCAAAAGCCAAGAAGAATAAAAATAATTCTATGGTCAAACCTTATCCTTCTATATTGTTATTTTTATTAAAACGCATGCCAGGCAGTGGTGACGTATAAACAATCATTGACATGTTACAATTTTAAATAACAGAGTTAACAAAGTGTTATAAAATCAATCAAATTAGAAATACAAAAGCCAATAAACTGAAAACTCAATTTGTAATACTGAAAAAAGTAGGGGTAAAAGTAGAAAATATAATAAAATATTATTTGTCTGGAGTTTTCTGTAAATGGAGCCTACAGTGTTAAAACAACGTGACCTTTTTCTTTGCATTTGGACATTGTGATTGTTCATCTGCCTTGCAATTTTAGCAAATCATGAGGGCTTGAACAATTACTGCGATGTAGCGTTTATTTTGTTTCTGACTGGAAGTGTAATTTGCATGTACCTTTTCAGAGGCTGATGATCTTCGTTTGATTTCTTTCGTCAGTTATGAGTACCGAAAATGTTTAACTACATGCTTGTTATTTTCCCATTTTCAAAGCGTACCACAAGTCGTGCATAGATCTTCCACCTTATTTTTCGTATGGAATCACCACGCAACTGCTGTTAAATCACTTACGACAACACGCTTTAAGTAAGAACCGTTTACTTTACAAATAACAGCCGACAAATTAATTGAATAATATTTTTAAGTGGAGCTGTTTCTTAGTAGCCATTGCCAACATGCATACTTTCCCTTTTGTATAATATTATTTATAAAATAAATACTACAATTTGTAATCAGAATATAAAAGTATAATTTAACCAAAAATTAAGGTATTTATTGTAAATGGAAGAATGAAATTCTTGTTATATATTATCTATTTAGGAAACAATCAAACATGTTATATATGCGGTCATTTTTTTAAAAATTGATGCAAGAAATGAAATGAATTTAGGTAGAAAGAAAATTTATTAATTAAAGAATAAGACGAGAGATTTGGAGGCCACATAACACCAAAATATTTTAGTGACCATGTGTGTGAAGTGAGATGGGCATATAGCATAGGGAGAGTGCATAGGTGGAGTAAACGAGAGTAGCGAGCAGAGCCTACTTTTCGCGGCGCCCGGCCTCGCAAAAGTTCTTGCAACTGGTCTCACTTTTGCTAGGGGCGGCGCTGTCGATACAAAAACCTAGTTGTAAGGTACGTATTTGTTGGATTGATTACAAAATAAACAATGCAAAATTTTGTCCCAAAAATATGCTTCTGTGGCTTGTGGTTATAATTACGACTAGACGAAAGAGTTCATAAAGTTACATCAACATGTTTCCGCGCGAAGAGCGCACCCACGGCGAGGCGACACCCTCCTGACGACGGTCTTTCAAGATGGGATCCGCAGGCACCCGTCACCCCCGGTCATGACGTGAAGTCCTAGGATGGAGCGGCACTGGGATGCAAGGGCGTGGGACACGGGAGTACCGCGAGAAAACCCACCGACAAGCGGCATCGCCCAGCGCGATTCTCACTAGAACTTGTGTTATGTAATGGATCATACGTCAGGGTGCGTGAACTTCTCAGTTATACAGGGTTGTCTTGTGAGTGTATTTAGAACTGAGCTTTTGACCTGCCTACACGCTGCCTGGGTTCTCTACGAGGCATTTGCACACTTCATTATAATATGGCATGATTCCGAGCTGTTGCCGTTTTCACCGCGCGCCAGTGGCCTAAATAAATAAAAATGAACTAAACCAGGATTTAAAACCCCTGTATCCTACCTTAAATATACACCAAAATCTCAGTACAGAAGCGGAACTGTGTGCATCCATCCCTTTCACGTTTATGCAAAACTGGTTACATCCACAACACAAATATTCCTGCATAATCATTACAGTAGCAAAATTTGGTAACTCCACATTGAAACAAATGCATAACTTAACATAGATTTTGCAGAGATGTTTGTTGTGCCTAATGAGATATTAAAAGGAAACTACCGTTTTCATTATATTGGGTTATTTTGAAAGAGTAAACAGTGTTTTCGGTACTATGATAATTAAGATTTTCGTTTGTGTACTTATTCTGTACGTAGGTAATTATACTAGGTGACAGACTGTGGAATTAAATTTTTTTTCTTTTCGACAATAGTTATAACAGCTGATTTTTTAAGTATGTATTTATCAGTAATGGTTAATGGTTACATTATACTTGTGGTCAAACTTGAAAGAGTTTTCAATAAAATATAAAGTAGGCCTACTGCTACATGGGACGCCTGAGGGGCGTATCCGAGTTCGTGAGGGATGGAGGTCTTAACAAAAATAAAATAACTAAATTCGATTTTTAATGCATTAACACAGCTATTATTTGCAGCACTAAAGTATCTGTCTCCACTATTACTATTTTTACTTAACAGTGAGCGCAATCTTTAATGTCTATTGCAACTCTAATTAACGTTAATTGTCTCTGTTTGGTTACAGTCAATTAACTCATACTCACCATGAGCACATGTTCAGTCTATCTGTTGAAACCATTTCTAGTGTCTTTCACTCACGCATCTAGTCCAATAGTCCAGCCTGCCAGCCGCACTCTTCACTGCTTGATACTCGCAGTCGCAGATTTCCCTTCCACTGGTCACTTCTCTCGCTGCTCGTCGTCTATCGCTTGGAACTCAGCCACTCATTCACTCAACAACTACAACTCAACTCGCAGCCTGGAGGGCTGTCGCAATATTTATTACGTTCGCCCTGACCACCTGGAAGGTTCAACGCACCCCTAGTCGCGCCAAGAGAACGAGGTCAGTTAACCAGAGCGTTCTTCAGATAAACGCAGATATCAATACAACCAGGGTCAGCAGCGCGCGTCGCAAAAGGATTATCGTATCGGCTCGCTTTTTGTAACAGATACGCGATTTGCTCGCCTGCCATTCAAAACATTCCATTGTAACGCTGCGCCGTTATTATCACTACTCTGTCCTTCTTTTCCGCCCGCTCGCGGGGGGGGGGGGCCAAGGTCAGCGGNGGGGGGGGGGGGGGGGGGCCAAGGTCAGCGGCGCAGACCACCGACACGTAACAGTACATACACAATTCAGTACATACAATACATTCATAATTCTTCCAGGACTAGTAGGCGTACGGTATGTGTTGGTTTTGTTGTTTCTTGTTGCACACATTTCTGGCACTGCACAAGAAAAACTCGGTAAGTGCAATCTTACTTTTGTGATAACTCTGAGAAGACACGCACAATATTTGTAAATTTTGTTATAAAATATGTTTTTTACCATCATATACAGCTACCACCAAACCACCAGTACATTAAGTCTAAATCATAAAGTAGTACACGTTTTTCGTCATTTCCTGAACATTTTGCTATCATGCACAAAACCCAGTTTTGCCACTGAACGAATCAAATAACCTCTCTACGCAGCAGGTAAGAAATGAAGCTACCTACATTAACTATTTAAAATACTAATTTCTCAACCTATACTTTCGATAAATTTTTTTTTATGCTCTTCTCGCTGGGGCAGTTTCTGCGGTTGGATCACAGTTATTTTAGGAGCGCGCTGGGCGACACTTGAACACGGAATTGACACCATGTGGAGAGTTCTCGGGCTATCTCGTTTGTGAGGCGTGAAATGCCTCAAGTTTTGAGCGGAGCTTATCTCGTGTAAGTATCTGAGCTCTCGTCACGACGCCGTGTTTATTCTCGAAAGACGAGGACAGTTCAGCAGGCAAAGGAAGCAGAAATCAAATTTTCGTGTTTGATAAGTTCTTGCCAAGATTTTTTATGCCAAGTGGTTAAGGCTCTGCTTCGCCTCTTTTGAGGAATTCTTCGTTTTCATATCATAATTTTGGGTTCAGAGTAATTATTGACCATTCGTGATTACAANGCCTCTTTTGAGGAATTCTTCGTTTTCATATCATAATTTTGGGTTCAGAGTAATTATTGACCATTCGTGATTACAAAAAATATACATTTCATACAGTTTAATATTTTTGTGCATAATTTTCAATATGTGTTATTCTCATAAAAAGTCAGGAACTGCGTGTCTGCCTTTTTGAAACTAGCAAATAAAGCACAGTGGAAATTAGATACAAAGATATTAAACAACTTTTAAAATGTTAATTTTCTATAACCAAACATTTGCAGTAATTCTTCTGAAATTGAAATTATTACATTCAAACGAAAAATGTATGTATAATAGGCGAGGACGAGCCGTACTAACAAAACCCAAAACACCTTCCAAACAGCTAAAAACTTAAGTTGAATTATTAAAAGACCACTAATATTAATTTTACTGAAAGTTTTAAAAAAGGATTTTTGAAATGTAGTTTCGTATACACAAAAGAGAGGTAAAAAAANATATTAATTTTACTGAAAGTTTTAAAAAAGGATTTTTGAAATGTAGTTTCGTATACACAAAAGAGAGGTAAAAAAATATCTAAACCGGTAAAAAAAAGAAAAAAAAAACTTAAAATAGTGTTTTCAAATATTCGTTTTTCGCAGTTATAATATGTTATATTTTCAGTAGCAAAGAAATTTCCGAGATNAAAATAGTGTTTTCAAATATTCGTTTTTCGCAGTTATAATATGTTATATTTTCAGTAGCAAAGAAATTTCCGAGATAAATAAATAAATTTCGCTCCAGAAGCATGCAAGGTAAATTGTTCAGAACGTAGATAATTTCACTGTGTAATAAAATACGGTGTTCACCATTGCCATAATGTTATTGTATTTTGATTAAATAACCGAATACGCTTAGATGTTATTACACCGTAAAACATGTTTTTCAAGCAGGGCTATTTTGAGCTGTTAGATGCATATTCCTTTTTTTATGAAAGTGTGACAAATGAGCGAACCAGTTGATCCACTATCTCTTCGGAACATCTTGTCTGTGAACACGTGATACCTGACCAGATGGCTGCCATCTGGAGTAGTGTTTCCAGCTATCGAGTAAAGTTACCACGTGTGAACGCATTGCACTCTTTGTCGAGTACAGGCGCTGAATATGGAAATCTAGAAAAACCGTACGTAATACAGCAGCAAATATGGTCCAGAAGGGGGAGAAAAACGGTGTCTCAGGCTGAGCTCAAATGAGCCCATTTGTTTTTCGGTAATCTGTGAATTGATTTTAATCGGGCTCTATTTTTAGTCATATGTATTCACTTGTTTAGCACTCGTGCCAACATGTAAATATGCTAATAGAGAGCAGATTGANTCTATTTTTAGTCATATGTATTCACTTGTTTAGCACTCGTGCCAACATGTAAATATGCTAATAGAGAGCAGATTGAGATAGAAAACCCATTTCTGAACTGCCACGACTGTTACCACGCGTCTATTAGAAACTTATATTTGCAGCTCCAATATTTCTATTGTTTCAAGGAAATAATTATGTTATTCACCGTTCCATGTATCCAGCCTGCTATTTAGAACAGAGTTCAGACGTACAGTATTAAAAAATAAATATTACGCATTTACAAACATATTACAACCAATAAAGCTAACATTATCATTATATATATTCAACTATATAATCACAGTAGCAATAACAGTCTCTATCATCCAAAATAGACAGATTACATCTGAAGTTGATGCTCCGAATCCGACTTCCATAAAATATTTCATTGCACGTTAGCTTGTGGTACGTGGTTTTCTTGGTTCGAGTCCCGGATAAGGCACGTGTGTATTTTTAACTGTCTCGCGATTGTTGCAAATGTTTCTGGTTTCATCTCTAATGATATTGATGTCAACGAGACGTCACGGCCTACCTACTATCTAAGCTATTAAGAAATTCATAAACAATAATTTGCAACCATGTAGAGGAAAGTGTGCTCATTAGTTACATAGGTAACTTCTTGTTTCTATACCACCTTCATCCATAACCTATCTGTAATTCTAATGCACAATCTCTTCACTTAAATGGACACCCGATTATGTGCGGTAGCCACCAACCTATACATTTCGTCGTGTATGATTAAATTACGACTACCGGCTTTAAAAAATGCTTTATGTAAATTAATTTTAATATGCAATCTTCTTTTTCCAATGCTTACATTCGCAGACGGAGTATCACACTTACAGATCGTCGTGAACTAGTATATTAATCTAATGCAGCCTGTAACCATTTCAATTCCACATTAAATATTAATTGAAATTTTTGGAAATTAGATTTTTTTTTATGCGCGCTGTACATAAGCTGGCGAAGAACTTGTTTCCTTTCCACAACCAATAAGCTGTAGGCTTTGTGTTCGGTGATCATTGATATGAACCAATCGTAACGTAGCGGTATAGGAATCAGTTGCCCCGAGGGAAGATCACTGGATACTGAGCCTCAGAGAGTGCGGTACCGGTCAAATATAAGCTTTCTGTGCAACATGTTGATGCTTGACTACAAAGGGCACGAAAGGGTTAATATGGCTCCTTTCAGATTTCCACCTACAGCTATTACCTATACTATGGTTATTACCTATACAAAGTTTCTGCAGCCCTGCTAAAGCACTACTTTCATGCTATTCCTCCGGCATAACTAGAAAACAACACCAAAGGGACAACGCCCCGGATTCGTGCGCACTCAGTGCAATATTATTTTCTATAAAAACTATTTCCTACTACGTTTCACCAACACGCCTATTTTTTCCCCTGTTTCTTTTCGTATTAATTACAAATTAAATATTTTTATTTATACATATTGTATAAGTACAATTTCATTTTGACTAAAAATAAGGTACATTTATATTAACACAAATATAAAACACTTGTAATACGTAACATATCTAGGTAAAAACCAAACACGTCTTACATAGGGTGTTTTCAAAGGTTTTATTCTAAAAATGTGAATATACCGCGAATATATTATAAATGCATAGTTTCCTTAATTTTAATGGACGCCCGCAAGTATGTTATCATTCATGACAGCTTACAAAACACGGCTATGAATAACAGAGCCTATTAGCAAACTATTATAGTGGGCTCTGGGCATCTATCTAAGCAAATAATTACGAAACATATTTTACATTTTGTGAGATACAGGTAGCACGGCCAATATGTTCGTGCATTCAGTTTTTGAGGGGCTGCCTACATTCAGGGTGCAAGTGAGTGTACGATTTTATTGATTGGATAAAGAGTGAAGAGATTTGGGTGGCTCTCAACTTCGAGATATTGAGAGCCGATGAGGGCAAAGCGGGGTATGGAGCGGCACCGGAATGCAAGGGCGGGGGAACGGGAGATCCCCGAGAAAACCCACCTACCAGCGGCATCGTCCGTTACGATTCCCACATGCAAAAATCTGGGGCGACCCCGCAGGGAATCGGACTCGGTTCGTCTTGGAGGGATGCGAGTAGTCTAATCACTACACCACCGCGGCCCCCTTATTGATTGGGGTCATACACATAGTTCAGAGACAAACAATATTGGGACTATTTTGCTGTTATGGAATTACAGGACATTTGTAATCATATTACGTTGTATTGAGTAGGTCTTTAAAAAAAATTTTTAAATTCTGTGTATTTGTGGTAATTACTAAAAAAACTAAGCTGAAAACCTTATTTCAAAAATTTTATTGCCAGTCATAAATTAATTTATTCCAGGCTGTAGAATGANAAAAACTAAGCTGAAAACCTTATTTCAAAAATTTTATTGCCAGTCATAAATTAATTTATTCCAGGCTGTAGAATGAAAATTTCTTAATTAAAGAGGGGCTTAATAGCAGCAGTTTATTAAAGAAGCAAGTATAAATCAAGGTTTGTTTCACAATTCGCGTGCTTCGCTAATTTCTTCAGCCGTATATCTCTCGCTGTGCTGCGTTCTCGCCTTGCTCAAGCGAAATTTATTGTAGTCCAGGCTGTTTATTTTTTATGCTAGTCGTAAAGTTATTAATGACTGCCACAATGGTCACAAAACGCCCGTGAAAAGTTACGCTCTATTGACCATTTATTATATTCCGCACTCGGGAAATATGGAGACATTATAAAAAATACAGAAATAGTTTATTATAAATGCGTGTAATTACTTGAAACACACTGAAACTATACCACGTGCCAGGTAGGCGGGCGGTATATCATAAGTATTTAGAATTTCAACAGATGCACTTACGTTTAAGAAATTCAAGGTTGGTAAAACTTTTTTTTTCTACACAAGTAGCAACGGTAAATAACTATGAGTTAATTACACAAGCTTAGTACGAAGGTGCTTTTAATCCTAAAAAATCTCAGATAAGGCCGGCTTTATTGTAATTTTTTCATTGGATTATAAAGAATAAAACATTAAACAAACCTGCATGACAGATGACTGACATTATTTCTCTTAAAATGGTAAACTCAAATATTAAGTCTACATTTTACGACTATGCAAACGAACCTTTGTAACAGTAACTGAGAGAAAGTAAACAGCAAGCACATAGAAGAATTATGTCTTGGATATTGTAACTAGGATCTTTGAACGCTAAGCACAATAACGCCAGTGTGCACACAAATTTGAAAAAAATAAAGAGGAGAATGTCTAGACGATTGTAACAAATTCTGTGTACGTCAAATAAAATAAGAAATAAAATAATTGCATAAGTTAATTGCCCTTCATCAAAAGTAATTGAAACGAAATAAAAGATACACGCAATGGTTGCTAAACACGTAACACACATGGAATTATTATTAACCGTAGGATGCCCATGTATATCTATTAAAATAGTTACATTAAACGCCAACTGTAAGATCGTAAACGTATTACAATATTTCATTTGCCATTAGCGTAGTAATTTGTTATTGCATAAGTACCCACAAGCTCGCTCACTTGCGAAGATCCAGTGCTACGCACAGAGGGTACATATAAATCCACAAATATACAATATGTTAATGCATTTACTTCACTAAGGATTTTCCTAAATTGCCAAAAATAGTCGTATAACAGACAAAAAAAAAAACTTGTCGCTTAGTACATATGAAAGTGCTCGTAAGGATCAATAGCCTACATTATACCTGCGCAAGCATATATTATAGTGGATGAGCGTGCGGACGTCATATACAATTAATTATTCTTGCCGCAATGTCTGTAATATTACGCCACCCTTCCATGCCCTTTCCGGATAAACAAATTATGAGTCTATATATATTTCTAATTAAATAATTTTCGACTTGGACCATTCTTCCGCGTTCTTCTAGCTGCTGGGACGCCATAATGAAAACATGTTTAATGCAACAGTAGGATACATAGGGCCAACAGTGAGTTAGGAAGGTTGCATGAGAAGCGCTTTTCACACTTGCGCGTTCTAACTCTCATCTAAAGTGCATTCTTCATAACCTCGGGAGAACAAACATATAGTATTATAATCACAAACCAAATTNGCTTTTCACACTTGCGCGTTCTAACTCTCATCTAAAGTGCATTCTTCATAACCTCGGGAGAACAAACATATAGTATTCTAATCACAAACCAACATTTTATCTTTGAAGTTTAATGGAAATGGTTAGTTCGTGTTATTGTGATTGTTTGATTGGACTGTGTCCATTGCCGACCATGAGACTAAATATAAATCTCGCACACACACAGAGAACTCAGCAAGACAAAAGATGGAAAAACCTTTTACAACACCACAGACAGATAATTAGGAAAAGGTGTTTCCTTTACAGTGAAAAATAAATACGTACATAATTACAACGACAAAAAGATAGAGACGAACAACTTATTATTTCAAAACAGGACAGACAACGAAAGCAAAACAAAAGAAAAGGCAACACGATGTCGAAAACAAAAACACCACAGAGTGAACAAAACAGTTGAAAAAACAATATCAGTGGACATAGCAGAACAATAAAACTCAAAACCCACACAAAAATATGACAAAAAATCACAATGAAACACAAGTCAGGGAAATCATTCCATGTCAGATTATAAAACCAAATAAATCAACACTAAGAACAACACAGGGAACCCAAANCAAGTCAGGGAAATCATTCCATGTCAGATTATAAAACCAAATAAATCAACACTAAGAACAACACAGGGAACCCAAAGATAACAAGATAAAATAATAGATCAACCAACAGTGAAGACACAGAGCTACAAAAATAACACAAAAAATAATAAGTCTTCGCGACGTTTCGAGGCCTGAAATCTGCCCCCTTCTTCAGGTGAGACACCGGAAGGACAATCGCATTTTTACTTGGTCTCATGGTCAGCAATGGACACAGTCCAATCAAGCCATCATAATAACAAACCAGACTGTAGTAACGTGGAAGGGGCATCTCGAAAGTTGATTCTTTACTACAAACACGCATTGCTTGTCTGCCGAAAACCACGACACTTCATTCCAACACTGAAGCTGAAAGGCGGTTGTCTACTTTGTGCTTGAAGTGCGCAGTGCAGTATGTTTTAAATATATGTTTTATGATGTAACTATTCAACGTGCCATCAGCATGTTTACATAAGCAAAGAAAGCAAACCCCGGCGAATATAAAATGGAATTTCCAAAATACCGTGCCTACTATAAATGTTATTTTCGATTAAAGACGGNCAAGTCAGGGAAATCATTCCATGTCAGATTATAAAACCAAATAAATCAACACTAAGAACAACACAGGGAACCCAAAAATAACAAGATAAAATAATAGATCAACCAACAGTAAAGACACAGAGCTACAAAAATAACACAAAAAATAATAAGTCTTCGCGACGTTTCGAGGCCTGAAATCTGCCCCCTTCTTCAGGTGAGACACCGGAAGGACAATCGCATTTTTACTTGGTCTCATGGTCAGCAATGGACACAGTCCAATCAAGCCATCATAATAACAAACCAGACTGTAGTAACGTGGAGGGGGCATCTCGAAAGTTGATTCTTTACTACAAACACGCATTGCTTGTCTGCCGAAAACCACGACACTTCATTCCAACACTGAAGCTGAAAGGCGGTTGTCTACTTTGTGCTTGAAGTGCGCAGTGCAGTATGTTTTAGATATATGTTTTATGATGTAACTATTCAACGTGCCATCAGCATGTTTACATAAGCAAAGAAAACAAACCCCGGCGAATATAAAATGGAATTTCCAAAATACCGTGCCTACTATAAATGTTATTTTCGATTAAAGACGGNACAAACCCCGGCGAATATAAAATGGAATTTCCAAAATACCGTGCCTACTATAAATGTTATTTTCGATTAAAGACGGCCTTTTTCAGAATATTGTATCTTAGAACACGGAAACGAGCGAGTCTGCGATGGAAGACTTGCGCGTAGCGGCGATGGCGCCCTTGGTGCGCGTGGAAGTGTCGCCCTTATCGCTCCCGCTCCTGCCTGGAGCTCGATATGCGTTGCAGTGTGTTTTAAATCCAGGTTTTATTAAACGTGCGTCTAAAGTGCTGAACCACGAAAAGAACGCACACTTCAGACTATGTCTGTCGATTGCTTTTAAGACGTCTCGCACATTATAAACACAATTTCAGAGCACTCCAACATGGTTGAAAACGGCTTTTTCAAAGCGCTGTGTCTCAAAATACATGCATTATATACGCACAAAAGTACTCTATTGACATGCAATAAACCTTGCTACAGACTTTCCACCAATAAAATTATGGGGGTTGCCGCTTGAAGTCCCATATGTAGGCTACACGCAGCACGAGAACACTGCACGCCAGCTCAGAGCTCTGCGCGTAGAGGCGATGGCGCACTTGCAGCGCGTGTCAGTGTAACCCCTACGGCTCTTGCTCTTCTCGGCCTCAAACGCGGAGAAAAGCTCGGAACAGGCGGGCCTCTTTTAAACGCGGGGAACAGTTTCGGTCAACGTCTTATATAAAGCGCAATGTTTAAGTTCATAGCAATAATTTTTTTTTAAACTAAAGAGAAAAATTATTGACGTAAAATGACAATTTGTTCTAACAATGTCAAAATGTTGCTTGAATGGAACGTAGATACTAGACAAGAGACCTGTACCAGAGGTAGTTTTTTTACAAATGTGTGAAAAACTGCACCATTGGGAGGATGAAGAAATTAAGCAACGCTTTCGAAAGAGCTTAAGGCCATATTTCACGATAATTTTTTTATTTTCATTATCTGAAAGAGATTTATGCAAGGACGACATAAATATAAATATTTGTAGTAAAATGATTACAGTTTTCGAAATAGAGTACCGAAAATTCGGAAATTCCGGAATATGGGAGCCCAAGTTTCTGAACTAGTAATTAACTTGGCCAAATAAATCACATTCCATGTGATATATATAACACACGCAATATATTAATTAAGTGTCAAGGATATTTAACAATGGGTACTAGGTTACTGGCATGCTGAAACTATTTTTAATAGGTATTGATGTTTTTGTCAACAAATTTTTATTTGGCCGAGATAAAATAATATTAATATTTATTAGTTCCTCTTAGAAGGATAAAAATGTGTTGGCAAAAACATAAATACTTATTTTAAAAGATATTCAGGATGCCAATACTCGAGTACCTATTGTTAAATATCTCTGATACTTAATCAACATGCTGTGTATATGATATAGATCACATGAACGTGACTTATTTGGCAAAGTTAATTAGGAGGCTTCGATTTTAGGTAATTTCCGACTTTTAGGTGCAATACCTTGAAAACTATAGTAATTTGACTACAAATATGTACATTTACGTGGTCCTTATATAAATCTCTTTCAGATAATAATAAAATATTATCGTGAAATATGGCCTTCAACAAACGCGAGTCATAAGAAGCGCTTTGTAGTATTCCATTGGCCACCGTGTATACCAAAGATTGAAACAGCACAACACATTAACTACAATAAGTTTTGTTTTATTTCAATAAAATAATATTTTTAATGCTATATTTTCTATTAAAAACCCGTTGGTTTTGCGGCCTAGGGAAGTTGCTAATTTTCCTTCCAGCCGAACTATAACTATAGAAAGGGAAAATGCGGAGTTTATGGCGATCAAACGGCGTCAGGTTTAATGACGCAGCAGTTACTGCAGAGAGTGGAGTGGAGGCACCGTAATCGAAGGGCAGGGTAAGTAAACGGGATATCCCCGAGGAAACCCGCCTACCNCAGAGAGTGGAGTGGAGGCACCGTAATCGAAGGGCAGGGTAAGTAAACGGGATATCCCCGAGGAAACCCGCCTACCAGCGGCATCGTCCGGCACGACTTTCACATGCGAAAGTCCGGAAGCGACCACGCCGGGAATCGAACCCGGTTCGCCTTTGTGGTAGGCGAGCAGTCTAGCCACTACGCCACCGCGACCTCGTAAGCGAATGGAGTTCGCAGTGTAAGCGGTTGTTTCACGTCTGTATTTTTTAATATAGTCTGTTCACGATAAATTGAGAACTTTTGAGGCCCTACTTACTGTTTACTTCCAGCCATTTTTTTTTTATTCTTTGACCATCCTTTTAAATTAATATTGCCATGTAAGTAATACACACAGCGTCTGTATTCCCCCGCACTCAGAAGTTAACGTCTAAGGCCAAACTATAATTTNTGCCATGTAAGTAATACACACAGCGTCTGTATTCCCCCGCACTCAGAAGTTAACGTCTAAGGCCAAACTATAATTTGTTATTGACTATTATTCCGAATGAGAGGGATTTCCAAAGTGCTTACGTTACTGTGAACGGCCTTTACTCTAGGTCANGTTATTGACTATTATTCCGAATGAGAGGGATTTCCAAAGTGCTTACGTTACTGTGAACGGCCTTTACTCTAGGTCAGCCACGGCCCCACTGCGGGGGAGGGGGGGGAGTAGGTAATTAACGACGCCGCGTTAGAACTCGAACCAACGGCCTTCAGCGCGCAGGTCCAATGAGCTAACGGTAACGTAAAAGCACGGCGCTTTCACGTGAATAAGCGATCTGGTTTTAAAAAAAAATAATACGGCAGCGGCGAAAAACCTTGGCGGCTCGAGGCTGCGACCTTCACGCCTCGTTTCGCGCGACGGCGCGCAGAGCACGCAGCGCCTATCGCGCGCTCTAGGTGCGAGGGGCGATAGCGCGGCGCAAATAGCGTTATCGGTCAAACACGGCCCGCGCCCACTCTGCTCGATGGTTCCTTTACACTGCACAGGAAATGTATGGTAATCGAAGAACGTAATCACTCGGGCTCCCTCCAACCATCACTTTAGCAGTTTTCGCGTGTTTGTGTGGCACCGAAACAATGCACAGATAAGGGCGTTACAGTGGTTTGATAGAAAACGCGTGATTCGTAAAGGTTGGATATTTTGTAGTGGTGTATAAACACGAAAAGGATTTAACCGCTTCGCTGTAAATGCTGGTTAATGGTGTCTTCTGTATAAGGCTAGCACTTGCATAGCACTGATTCATCCTCTGTAATATTTTTTTTTAAGCAAATGTGGGCAGGGTCTGTGTAGCCACTTTTTGTAAAAACAATTTGATAGTCACCTTACTGTGGCATATTTATTACATTTATGTTACAATTCATTGTAATTTACAAAATCTACATTGATTTTATCATAATGACATTGCCCTGTTTAATTTTTATTGTACTAAATTATAAAATACATATATTTTAGGCCTAATTTCTGAAGGAAGGATAGCCTTATTACATCACCTTCCTATCTGTGTATGTGAGTAAGTGTGTGTGTTTGTGTGTGTATGTGTTTCCCTCTTAAGAACTTTTGCACCCGTACACTGAATTCCACCAAACTCAGTACATAGTTCAAAGTAATGAAACCTGACTTAGATAGTTTCAAGCATGCCAAATGCTTATTTTCAAAATGATGGCCTATATAATTTTGGGAGCTATTGCATATTCCAGGAACTATTCATCCAATCAAAACAGAATTTAGAATTTTGTATGTTTATGTCAGCATTAAATTCAGAAACACGTGTCATTGTTAGACCGCCAGTATGTCCTAGCTATGAAACCTTTATATTATTTTTGGAAAACCCTTTTACGGCTGCTTACCTGATGTGCTGATGCAAATAGTGCGCCATTTTGTTTGCACTGTATGCTGAATTCTTTTTTCTGACCTTGGTGTTAAGACTAATGCAGCACAATATAAGAAAAGTTTTTCCTTTACAGATCACCGAAGTATTTGTTGCAAGTACACATTTTCCAAATAAAGAAAAAAAAATCAAATTTTAGATACTTCTTAGAACTGCACTATCACTTTATGGTATGATTTTAAAACAATTTTAATGTGAGATTATTTTGAAAGTATAGAGTGACGCAGCGTTACAATATTTGCAATTGTATCTTGTTTCCCTTCGAACTTTCTGTTTTGTATAAACAACACAATTTCGTGTAGGAGACTTCTTGGATTCTTTACTCATGATTGCCGTTGGAAAATGCCTCTGTTTTAGGCGCAACGATGTATCATCCGGTCTTCTCCCTCCACCACATTTTCTTCTTTCGGTAGAATATTTTTCCAGAATTTCCCTAATCAATGAAATATGAAATCTGCCCTGTGGCAGTTTCTTTGTGTTTACTATCTGATATAGAGCATGAGCATCCAAAACTGCCAGATCCAATAGATGAAAAAAAAAAAAAATGTAGCATTAGATTGTTTTTCTGACAGATTCAATGGAACTTATCACCATATGTTTTTCGTCTACTGAACCCATGCATTAATTGTAACCAATTAGACATTTCGGTTTGACAATCTTCTAAATAATTTTTCTATTAATTTTTTTTTTGCTTTCGGCCATTTCAGCAGCACGACAAGTGCTAAGCACCCACACTTCTTTCTTGTCACACAATTTAAGTGTCAATAAATTGGCACTTGCTCTGAACTAGACTTACCCTTTGTTTAGTTGGTTGTCAATTGTGGGTATGATTTTTCGTGTTTTACGCGCAGGTCCAAAAACCTTTTTTTTTTTAATTTTATTATTGAGCCACAAAAATAGTTCTGAAATAAAGTACCAATAATTTTCAAAATAAACACTAAGCCTGTTCTTGAAGTATGGTTTCAGGAGAGTAGCGGTTATATTACCAGTTTTTCCGAAACCTGACTCATTGACGTCATTATTTAGTCCAGTATAGACAATAAAATTAAGAACGTGTACTTTAGACGACTGGCATTCCACGTCATGTGCTGCATCTCCTCCTTTCATTCCTGTGTCGTTGCGTTTTTTTCAGATGCAAGTTGAGGGGCATTGCTCGTTTAAGTCCACTGCATTTTGCCCTGTTAATTGCCCTTGTCCAGACTCAGCATTCTTACACTTAACGCCGATAATACTGCTCTTGCGACGCTGAGCTTTACCGAGACTTAACTTTGCGTTTCCGAAGCCTAGAAGAGCGGAAGCGCTAAAGGGCGACCTAGATGCGCGCATCCAATATCTGATCGCCTTTACGGGCGAAACTCTGAATTGGCGTGCAGTCTTTCTCTCGCATATTCGCCTCACTGAACTAACAGTGGTCACCCTATCACTTTACGGTGTGACAATAAAGACAAAGGTGCACTGCATCGGACATGAAAAATTTCTTATTTTCTATTTGTAAGCAGACACCACTCAAACATATATCGGCCAGTTTATAAATGACCACTGTAGGATTGATTGAACTTCTGCGCTCTGTTTCGAACCCGGAGCAGACGGCGTCCTTAAGTGGAACCTTCCCACGCCATATTGGATTCTTGGTTTTTATAACCTGTTTATATATATTTTTTTTTATTTCGGAAGTACTCTTACGCGCAACAAGCTGTTGTTCTCACACATCAGCACAGACATAACATCTGAACTACAAACTCGAATTTACGCCACAGCGTTGATTTTGCCAAATTTTAGCTGAGTTAATAGTGTGACGTAATACGCGCTCGTATTTTTGTCGTCATGTCTGTGCTGTTGTGCAAGGTCAATAGCTAGCTGGGTATAGAGTTACTTTCGGAATTTTTTAAAAAAATATAAAGAAGCTATAAAAACCAATAATCTAATATGGTGGGTGAAGAGTTCAGTCCCCGTGTCATTTATCACGCCCATTGTCAAGGACATGTTGCACATGATGGACATTTATGGTTGAAATTGTGGACGACAAGGAATCCGTCGCCGGTGTTTTTAGCACATTGTTAGTAACAAATCTTTTTTTTTTTGTATCTTCTGCAACTCTCATAAGTGATTGGTTGACGCTGACTTCAACGAGCCCACGGAAGTTGTTCGCTAGTTGCGAGCACGTCCCACGCCATAATACAGCGCGCGTCAGAACGATAAAACGACCGCAACACACTAGCTCGCAAATAAATTCGTGAGCACTTGTGAAGGTGACGTGAGGTGAAGATGGAGCAGCGGCGAAACGCAAGAACTAGGGAAACGGCAACGTCCGCCATGTTTCCCCACGTGCGAAAATCCGGACAATCCTCGCAGGGAATCCAACCACGTTTTCCTTGCAGAAGCACGAGTAGTCTGACTACCACGCCACCACGGCCCCTCGCTTCATCTACTTGAGCATCAGTCTTTCGGCCTCAACGGCGTGAATCCTCAGAAGTTCAACGCCCTTTCTACCCAAATCTACTAGGCAGGTACCCTATTCCCGTACCGAAGATAGCTAGCAAGAGAAGCACCGAGCGTAACGTTTATAAGTCTAAAATAGATAATAATTACTATCTATGTTTGAAATCCTATTTCGTTGTGATACAAAAAAATAGCCTGAACAAAAAGTATGACAATGGCGGAAAATAAAATTCAAAAATAAACGAAACTATAAGTAGAAATTATAATTTTTATCTTCCAACGTACTTATCTGGAAAATGAACAAAATTAATACGTTAGCATACAGTTCAAAATAATTGTTCATGTTATTTGAATGCCATGAAACATACTCCTTTGAAATTTTGTTNATACGTTAGCATACAGTTCAAAATAATTGTTCATGTTATTTGAATGCCATGAAACATACTCCTTTGAAATTTTGTTTCGGGGGTTTCGCCCGTATTTAAATTTTAACTTCTGAGGTAAAATTCAAAGCCAAAATAGTACGATCTTACACCATTGCCATAGATTAATCAAGTATCAGATTTCAAAGAAATTACAACATGTCTCTTCCTTGCAAACAATAACCACTTCGATCAAAACCAAACTTTGCGTTAAATATATTTTTTGAAATTTGTAGAAATAAATATTTTAAGTTAAAATTAACGTATTGTATTTACACTATATTCAATTTGTGGCTACTTCCAGCATTTATGAAGCCCTGCTAATGTTATAGTATCAAATTATTAATCCACCTAAGGCAAACAAAGTTTAACTAAATCTAGAAAAATTCGTCTAAGAGACAACGCACCGTATTCGTGCGCACTCACTTTAACAATATTTTGCATTAGAACTAAATTTTACTGGGAAATACCAACACACCTATTTTCTCCCTCTTTTTATTTATACTTGTTATACACGAAATAGTATAGTTTTTATACAACTGACAGTTTAATTTAAAAAAAAATAAGACACCTACGTTAACATGTGTAAAAAATCGCTTGTGAGTTATGAGATATTTGCGAAACAACTAAACAGGTCATACGTCAGGTGATTATTCAAATGTATGATTTAAAAGGTGTGAAGAAACGGTGAATAGACTATAAAAATTATTTTGAATATTATTTTTCTTAATTATTTGGTATTTCAATCAAGTCAACATCTATAACGTGACACAAAACCAAAATTTATTTAAAAAAAAAAACAAGAAGTTACTGATGTAACTAATGAGCCTACTATTCTCAAGACGTGTGCGATTAATTTTTTAAATAATTTCTTAAAAACTGAGTTATTAGGAAGGACTTGACTTCTCTTTGAAACCAATAACTTAAGAAATGAAACCAGAAACCTATGCAGCAGTCGTGAGACAATTCCAAATACACACATGCCTTACTCAGGACTTTGAACCCAAAAAACCTAATACTATAAGCTAGCGTACAATACACTGCATTACGGAGGTCGGATTCGGAGAATAAACTTTGGTTTTAATCAGTTTAATGTTTTGAATGATACGGCTTACTAAACTAAAATATTTACAGGGTCTTTATTTTGAAAATAAATGACTGAGTGACATGAAACATATACGTTTACAAGGCCTTTCATAGCGCTATTTATGTGAATAATTTGATGGAAATCAGTTTTTTGGTCGCTGAGATAGGTCATAAAAAACTTTACACTTTCTTATTTGTTGCAATCGTACAAAATTTCCAGAGAAAAGGCTCTATTTGCGATGGTCCAAATGTATACTGTCTACATACTGATTTTAGTTGAATTGTTTAATATATATGTCGAACTTACGTAAAAGATTTATGAGGCTGCCATTTTAAACATCGTCGTCTGACCCATTTATATCATGGAAGTTTACATGGCCTGCAGCATTTATGGTGTGCACAATTTTGTATAAATTTATTTGAAATTTTCCAGTGTAACATTTGGTGGGAATCGGTTTATTGATCCTCGAGACGGCATAAAACCTCCATAATTTTCATGTGGCTATCTATCATCATAAATGGAGGACAAAAAAGTACGTAGTAGAAATGTCGATAATGGTATACTGTCATTATACGAAGTTAAGTTAAAATAGATTTCATAGTTTCGTAGATATCGCCCACAAAAATAAAACTATTTTATAGCCGCCATTCTAAAAACAAGTGTGCCCTACTTTAAAAAATACATGGCCTACCACAGTACAGCTTCAACAAATTTTGTAAAAATGGGTTGAATTTTTTCCGAGATAAAAGATAAAATCATAATTTGTATTTGTAGGGCTATCTTACAAAATTGCAGAAGTGAGACTCTGCATATATTAATTTAATAGTTTTAATAAGTACTACCAGCACACAAAGTTTAGTTGAAATTGATTACATAGTTTTGACGATATAGCATTCTAAGATAAAAATGGCTATATAGCCGCCATTTTAAAATAAGTGTCTCACTTGCTTAAAGCATATCACTTAACATCATCTGAATCAGTACTAGTTGTTTCCTAAATTTGGTAGGAATTTGTTAATTTTTTACCCAGATGTGACATAATAACTTTATTTATTCGCATAGCGCTATCTTATAAAATGGCGGACAAAATAAGTTTCATGTAGATACCGTTGATAGTTGTAACATATACTGCCGGTATACAAAATTTTGTTGAAATTGATTACATTACGACGATATGGCATTCTAAAATAGAAATAACCATATGGCCACCATTTTGAAAATAAGTATCTGACATGCTTAAAACNAGACGATATGGCATTCTAAAATAGAAATAACCATATGGCCACCATTTTGAAAATAAGTATCTGACATGCTTAAAACAAACTACTTGACATCATCCGCCTCAGTACTACTTGTTTGCCAAATATGATAGGAATTGGTAAATTATTTCCCAAGATGAAATAAAAAATTCATTTTATTCGCAATTCACCTTCTTAAAAAATGGCGGACAAAATATTTTCTGTGTATATACAGGTGATAGTTGCAATGTCTACCGCCAGCATACAAAGTTATGTTGGAATTGATTACATTGTTTCGACGATATATCATTCTAAACTAAAACAACTGTATGGCCGCCATTTTGAAAATAAGTGTCTTACATGCTTAAATAATACCACTTAACATCATCTGCATTAGTACTACTTGATTGAAAAAATTGGTATGAATCGGTTAATTATTTACCATGATTTGACAAAAAATTATTTATATGTATGGTGCTATCTTACAAAATGGCTGACAAAAATTATTACTTATTTGTGTATATATTATGCTTGTTATAAATACTTCCATTACACAAAATTTGGTTGAAATTTGTTAAATTTTATGACAGATATACTAAATAAACTTAAAACATTTGTATGGCCACCATTTTAAAAATAAGTAGNAATTTGTTAAATTTTATGACAGATATACTAAATAAACTTAAAACATTTGTATGGCCACCATTTTAAAAATAAGTAGCTAACCAAGTTTAATCACTTAAGTTTACATGCCCTGCCATAGTATTACTTATATACCAAATTGGGTGAGAATTGGTTGAACAGTTTTCAAGATATAATGTAAAATATTTATTTTTTAAATTAGTGCTTTTTCAAAATGGCAAATTAACAACAATATCCATTTCATATTTTTATGTTTACACAATGGCCTGCTAGGATTTAAAAAAATTGTTTATGTAAGTTGAAAGGTTCACGAGATATGNTATTTTTATGTTTACACAATGGCCTGCTAGGATTTAAAAAAATTGTTTATGTAAGTTGAAAGGTTCACGAGATATGACATCACACAAAATTTTAAAAGGTCGCCATTTTAAGAGTAAGTGCCCGACGTGGTAGAAAACTATAAAAGTCAGGTGTCCTTACTAAGTATTGTATGTGTACCAAGTTTGGTGAAATTCGGTTGAAGCGTTCAAAATTGGAAAAAAGGGCGGAGGACACACACACAGACAGGAAAGTGATCTCATAAGCCTTTCTCTCCTTCGGAAAGTACGCTAAAAATTGGCTGTTGAACAGCCTTAAACACAGAGGCGACACGCGCCGAAACAGTCGAGGGGCCATAGCCAGAAAGACTGTGCGACGCGACACTTCAGTCGGCCTTAGAGGAGCCACGTGTGGGTTACCGCATTCGAATACTAGGGCACGGCCCTGCTCCGACACTTCAAGAACGTGGATGTCTATCTACCTTCCGCTGAAGTACGGCTGATATGGGGATGGAGCAGCTGCGGAATGCGAGAGCTGAGAAAACAGGAATGCCGCGATAAAATCCGCCCGTCACGCACGGTAACAAAGTCCGCCACGTTTCTCGCATGCGGAAATCGGGAGTGGCGAATCGAAGCCGCGACCTTTCGGTGGACTCCAAAGGGAGTCCGAGAGAAATCGGGAAATCATAACAAATACCCAGTCGATCACCACTCTTGTGAAAACGTTAAATACAAGTGGTCAGTCCAAACTACTAACCACATAAGTACAATATATATATATATCCCAAGAGTTTATGAGCATTTCAGCTTTGTGCATTGATTCAAACTCATCTTAAAATGCCAAATATTAAACGGAAATAAAACACATTGCTAGGGTGTACCTACGCTTTCCATTTGGTATTACGACCTTGGAATATTGAAACGACACAACACAATGCAAATTTGAATAGGAAATACGTCTACAGAATTACAAAGAATTTTCTCCAAGCATCTCGATGACGCTAAAAAAATATCACATATTGTTATCAAAAGATACGTATCNAATTACAAAGAATTTTCTCCAAGCATCTCGATGACGCTAAAAAAATATCACATATTGTTATCAAAAGATACGTATCAGCAGTATGTAAAAATACTCAAAATCGGTGCAAAATTGAGAGTCGGTGTTAAATTTCCTCTTTTCGTCTACATTAAAATTAGATTTTCACCTGAAATTTCCTTACTCCTTCTACACACCTCGAAAAAAGTTTTACACCACCAGGATTTCTGAGTTACGAGGTTGCTCACGACCCAAGAGAATGCACGAGAAGAAAATGCACACTGAAGTGCAGTACATAGTCGATTCACGGTTACTTCCAACTTTTCTGAAGCCTCTGCTGAAGTTATACGCCCAGGATATTCCTCCGCCTCATGCAAGGTTAGAAAACTACACCAAAGGGACAACGCACCGCATTCGTGCGCACTCACTGTGGTTATATTTTGTATAGGAACTATTTCTTATCAGGTATTACCAATACACCTACATTTTCTCTGTTTTCATATTTACTGATTATAATTGAAGTATTATATTTTATAGATAAAATGAAAGTCAAATTATAATTTAACAAATAATACGATATTTTTATGTTAATAGTATGAAACGCTTGTGATACATGGCACATCTAGGAAACAACCAAACACGTCATCAAAGGGGTAATTTTTAGAAAATTTGTTTAAAAAAACCGCGAATAGACTATACCATGCCAGATTTACCGAATGTCCTTTTGTAATACTCTGGCTGTCCCAAAGAGGATCCTTCATGTGCGACCAATTACAGGAGACGCAAAACTTTTTTTTGAGGAGTGCACCCCGTAAGTGCCAGTTACTTCCACCGTGACGGAGATAATTATGCGTGCCCGGCACTTTAGACGTTTTACGATCGCGTTTGTAATTCTGTAATTGGCCAAACTTACCAGACAACTTAAGCGTGTCGAGAAGACATACGATTACATGTAAATAGGATACAAACAGGGTAATTTCTCTGGGCTGACGACGGTCGCGTGTCTTTTGATTCTGAAAGGAACTTCAGTAAGCGGAAACTGCGCACGCCAACCAGCGGACCCAAGAGTCTCGCACGAGTGCNTTTTTATGTTAATAGTATGAAACGCTTGTGATACATGGCACATCTAGGAAACAACCAAACACGTCATCAAAGGGGTGATTTTTAGACAATTTGTTTCAAAAAACCGCGAATAGACTATACCATGCCATATTTACCGAATGTCCTTTTGTAATACTCTGGCTGTCCCAAAGAGGATCCTTCATGTGCGACCAATTACAGGAGACGCAAAACTTTTTTGAGGAGTGCACCTCGTAAGTGCCAGTTACTTCCACCGTGACGGAGATAATTATGCGTGCCCGGCACTTTAGACGTTTTACGATCGCGTTTGTAATTCTGTAATTGGCCAAACTTACCAGACAACTTAAGCGTGTCGAGAAGACATACGATTACATGTAAATAGGATACAAACAGGGGGTAATTTCTCTGGGCTGACGACGGCCGCGTGTCTTTTGATTCTGAAAGGAACTTCAGTAAGCGGAAACTGCGCACGCCAACCAGCGGACCCAAGAGTCTCGCACGAGTGCCGAGAGAGATGGAAACACGGACAGAGTCAACATGCAACTCGACTGCGGTTCGAATGACGACGGATTTAAATCTAATGAATTGCATAGTAAATTATTGCTACAGTCCATTCATGATTACTTTCAACTTTTTCTTAAGCCCTGCTGAAGTTCTACTTTCACGATATTCCTCCTACCCATGAAAACTAAGCTTAACTAAATCTATAAAATATCAGTTTAGTAATCTTTTACATGAGAAGTTCCTTACACTGCACTACCGACACACCTATTTTTCTCTCCGTTTTTACTCGTATTAGTTAGAAATCAAATATTATAATAACGATCACAAAATATTCTTTTAGTGTAAACAGGAGTAACCTATAAAAAATAATCGATCTTCGAAGGTTCCTGGGTTTGCATCCAAAAATGGTTAATAATTTTCGGCACGAAATTTGTTATGAGATTTTCACCTCGCAAGAAGGAAAAGGAAAACCTTATGAGTATGTGACCGACATACCTCCTTTATCACCAGACACGTCCTATGATTCCAGAAAAATGTCGAAGGCGTTCAGAGACCGCAGGGGCCATTTATTGATATCTGCTCGCGAGATATTCAGTTGTTGTGGTTTAAGTAACTGGTGCTGGGTTTCTTGCGTAGATTTACCCACATATCTATTTTCACCTGTCTCGGGAAACATTTTGGAACCTCTATCTGCCAAAACAGGTCTTCCTTAACGCGCGCGTGTGTGTGTGTGTTGGCGCAAGTTAACGCCATTTTCATCATCATAAGGGTGATGGACACTAAAAATGCGTTATTTTTATTAGTACAAAACTCCGTTCAACTTGTAGACGTCACACGTAAGAGCTCTTTCTACGCATAAAAAACCATTTTAGATAACACAGTTTTTGCATCATGTCATGTCAACATCACAATTTTAGTGTTTTTGGGACGTACAAATAAAACAAACGAAATAATTTACAGAAAATATAACAATGTTGACTGAAAGGTCGTGTCCTAATTCATTTTAAGGTGTGCTTAGCAAAACTTATTTTACAAAAAAATCACAGACTGTTAAAAATTGAAAAAAAAAAAAAAGTCCTTATTTTAAGAAATTTTAAAAATTGCGAATATGTTTAATTGCGTCATTTTAAAGATTTATTGAAGTATCTCGTGGTATATTATTTCGGTGTCAATTATCTAGATTCAGAAAGTGAGTTTTTATTATATGTACATCCCAAAAACACTGACATTGCGCTTATGGCAAGCCGTTGTGTAAAAAAATATNAAGTGAGTTTTTATTATATGTACATCCCAAAAACACTGACATTGCGCTTATGGCAAGCCGTTGTGTAAAAAAATATATGGCATCTAAAATTTCCCCAAGCGAGCGAATAGAACTTATAAGAAATGTCTAGAAGTAGAAAAGCAGTTTGCACAGTTAAAAAATAATGAGTTTTTCGATGAGCAGCGCCCTTAACATCCCTATGCGTCTGTCGCCTGTTTCTCATTAATCCAGTGTAAAAATAACTGAACCATTGCTGTATAACTTAAAAAAAAATGGTTGCCTGTAAAGTCGGTTTTACGGGCGAAGATTTTACGTGACAACGTAGTGCTGCGCNAAGTGAGTTTTTATTATATGTACATCCCAAAAACACTGACATTGCGCTTATGGCAAGCCGTTGTGTAAAAAAATATGTCATCTAAAATTTCCCCACGCGAGCGAATAGAACTTATAAGAAATGTCTAGAAGTAGAAAAGCAGTTTGCACAGTTAAAAAATAATGAGTTTTTCGATGAGCAGCGCCCTTAACATCCCTATGCGTCTGTCGCCTGTTTCTCATTCATCCAGTGTAAAAATAACTGAACCATTGCTGTATAACTTAAAAAAAATTAAACCACCGGCTTCCTCTATTACGCTCGTCACGAGTTATAAAATATTTCTTGGAAATTTAAATTCAATTTNAAAATTAAACCACCGGCTTCCTCTATTACGCTCGTCACGAGTTATAAAATATTTCTTGGAAATTTAAATTCAATTTATTTCAGCAGATTTCCCCCGCTGGTTTAGTTGGCGTGACTAAAACTTATCTGAACTTTGCAGGTTCGATTATGGGTGCCGGCAAACCCCTGGTTCGGTCCAGCAGATCCACCCACACTCATTTTACACAAGTACCCAATTATTTATCTTAGGAGTAACGTAACGTAACGCCTGCTCTATCACCACAACAAATATTACAAAGTATCACAGANCCAATTATTTATCTTAGGAGTAACGTAACGTAACGCCTGCTCTATCACCACAACAAATATTACAAAGTATCACAGAAACGCCGCACAAAAAAAGAAATTTAGGTAAAATTCCCTTACACGTACCGGAAGTAAATTACGCTTACAGTAAAGGAAAATTACGGTACAATTTCACATAATTTTTAACATTCATTGTAGTGATTTTTAAGCAACTTTTACCGAAAAGTGCTTTGTAAAAGTAAGAGAAATGTCTTTGATAGGTAATTGAATTTTCCTATTTTTGTAAGGGATAAATGCCGTACACAAGTAAGGGAAAATTACTGCACAAAACAAGGGAGTTCCTGTCATTTGATGGCATAAATATGAAGATAAAGGTCTACTGCGGGACTCTGAATTACTTTAATCCTTCTCTACCAGAGATTCCATACCTAAAAATAGTTACGGAAAAGTTCGTTTTAGGAAATTTTTTTTTTTTTTTTTTTTTTTTTTTTAAAAANATTTTATAGACGAAATCAGAAAACCGATACTAGTATTCGGAAGTGAAAATTTCTTACGTTCTATACGTAAAAAGTTATCACTCCAGAATACTAAGTAATTTTTGAGATAACTTTTTTTTTTACTGAAGATTTACTCTCTGTTCGGCGGTTATTGAAGGCGGCAGACTTAAATGCGAGCGGTACACATACCTGACGTAAAGGAATATTTCAACTGACAATACAGCGCCTTACGACTTGCAGGTTACGTATGCATTTTCATGTTACTGTTTTGATTATATATATACGATTCGCTAGCACACTGTGTAAGTGGAACCGGTTCTACAGCAATTATGTGGAATCGCCTTTGAAAAAAAAAGGAAAAGAGATTTATGCCAGCCAAGTTGGGACGAAGGCCCATCTGCAATCCGCCCGCTAAATAAGGGATAACTGATGTATTTACAGTTATGGAGACCNGGATAACTGATGTATTTACAGTTATGGAGACCGATGTGCACCATTACTTCTGCTTGTTCACACCTCCGTTCAAAGCCAATAACACGAATGAAGAGCTAACAAGATTTGCATTTAACAGGAGGACTTGGGGTACACCTAACTGATTCACATCAATAACCAATTATTCATTTCTAAAATGTTTGAAATATAACCCACCAGTGCGTATGCAAAAAGGGAAACGCGAAAGATAAAGTTTCATCTCAAATAACCATGGTATATGTAAAACATTTGTTTAAGAAAATATTTAAGCTCATAGTAAAATTACTGAATCTGCCCATTAACCGGGCTCGACATTTAAGCTATATATATTTGCATATAAACGTTTCGTACATTTGCAAGTTCTTACATACCATCAGGTTAAAAAATTCTATTACATAATTAGGTATTTTGTCAAAACGTTTTACAAAGAAGTTGATTAACAAAATGATTCGTAAAGCAACACGAACAGTCAGTCATCAGCAGTTGTTAGTGCCTAGCCTGTTCATGGTACTATTTAATTACAGCACTAAACACTCCCAAATTATAAAGGATTTCCATAAAGATTTGTTTTCTTTATGTATAAAAGGTTATATATGTGCATTTATTTACACACGCACACACACATATATATGTACCAAACCAGTTGCTAGCAAATGAACATGGTAGAAATTTTCTTTAAATTATGATATGGGCAAGTTTAACTAGACGCCGTTAATAAATACCCGTTAATTATTAAGAACGATATACACATAAATATTCCCTAATGATAAAAACCAGTACTTTTTTAGAAGTTCCTTAATAACCCCAAGATAATCTAAGTCGGAAAACTTCTGCGAAAACGGTATATTATAATTTATGAAGTTTTTCTCGAGAGTTTTGTATATAAACATATAGAACGAACTACAGCCGCAAACGCAACAGTGTGGCCTAGGAGAAAGTTTTTATAATGAACAAAAGTATACAAATTATACCCTTCCCTCACTAGTCTCATGCACTGCCTGAAAACTTTAAATTCGGCTGGAAAAGTAACATTTCTACTATCACACAAATGTTGTATTCACTCAAACCCACATGAACTCAAGCGTACAGCCAATGCTCATACACTTGCACTGCCTGTCATACCGGCAGGAGTTCTGACGGAAAATTCGGGAGCTTTGAAACTACTCCTACCTCTGACAAACGTAGAGATGATGATGATAATAATAAAAAAAATAATTTAATTACATTTGTGGCTCAGAGAATACAAGTGGATATACTTACAAAAAAAAGTAACAAAATCTTTTTTTGTGTTGCGTGTCTCAAGTAGTTACTAAAATATGGTATTAGGTTATGCTAAATAAAGTCAACTCTCTTTTACTTATCGTTATGAAGTACGACCCACATTCATAATTTTATTGGTGAACAACTTTGCAAANAAAGTCAACTCTCTTTTACTTATCGTTATGAAGTACGACCCACATTCATAATTTTATTGGTGAACAACTTTGCAAAGATAAGGCATTTCATTAATACAAAAATGTAATTTAGAAGAAAAAGTTACACACACATATATAGACAAATAGAACACACACACAAACACACACACACACACACACACATATATATATATATATATATATATATATATATATATATATATGTGTGTGTATATATATGCAAGTGAAAGTGAAGGACGGCAGTTATATGATAGCAGCGGCTGCGGCGGCAATTCAATGAAGTGTTTTGAATTACAGACGCGCGCTAAACCAAGAACCACGTATCTATTACCAAAAGCGAGCCGATACGATAATCCTTTTGCGACGCGCGCTGCTGACCCTGGTTGTATTGATTTCTGCGTTCATCACCGCTAGTTGAGTTGTAGTTGTTGAGTGAATGAGTGGCTGAGTTCCGAGCGATAGAAGACGAGCAGCGAGAGAAGTGACCAGCGGAAGGTATACCCGCGACTGCGAGTATCAAGCAGTGAAGAGTGCGGCTGGCAGGCTGAACTATTGGACTAGATGCGTGAGTGAAAGACACTAGAAATGGTTTCAACAGATAGACTGAACAAGTGTTCATGGTGAGTTTGAGTTAATTGACTGTAACCAAACAGAGACAATTAAGAAGGATGTTAATTAGAGTTGCAATATACATTAAATATTGCGCTCACTGTTAAATATAAAGAGTCATAGTGGAGACAGATAACTTAATGCTCTAAATAACAGCTGTGTGAATAAATTAGAAATAAAATGTAGTTCTTTTATTAAGACCTCCATCTCTCAAGAACACAGATACGCCCCTCAGGCATCCCATGTAACTATATATATATATATATATATATATACAGTCAACCAAATTTTAGAAAGTGGGAAAACATTTGACGTTGTCTCAGACTGGGTGTGACATTGACGTTAGTTCTCTCTCTCTCTCTCTCTCTCTCTCTCTCTTCTTAAACAACTACGTCCATTTACGTTCAAGTAGTCCCGTATTACATAACAGCAAAGGAGAATTATATGGTGTGTATTGAATGTCAAGGGCGGCTAGGAACATAAACACTTCTTTAGAAAGGCGGGCTAAGTTGGCAGAGATTAATGATACCCAGGCCTTCCCTGGGAAAATGGTGTTTTCATTGTCAACAATAAATCAGTGTTACCTCTAAGGAAAAACAGTCTTATTTTTTCTTAACTACTCGTGTATACATCTACAGCAAAGAATGACCAGACTTAAATTTTTATCACACTAACCCGTGGTTGTGAAGCTTGTTTTCTTTCACATGCCAATTTTTAGAGCTGAAGTTGGAATAATCCGTTGGAGTCGACCGTCAATCACGTGATCANTGTTTTCTTTCACATGCCAATTTTTAGAGCTGAAGTTGGAATAATCCGTTGGAGTCGACCGTCAATCACGTGATCAGTGACATGCTACGAGAACAGTCAGGTCCAAAATTTTCAGCACATAAAGATTTTGAGCGGTGTCTTTTTTTAACTAAACGCTTTTTAATTTTTTTAATTCAATTTTTTTTACAAGAAGAATGAGACAATGGGTTTATATTATTGTTATAGTTCGCTAGGGGCGATTCGACTTTGTGGAGGGTGGAGGTCTTAATAAAAATAGAAGAACTAAATATAATCTCTTATTTATTAACAATGCTATAAAAATACACACAGATACACATTAAATTATCTATCTCTTCTATTAAAATTTTATATATCTATCAGTGAGTGCACTATTTAATGCCAGTTACTGCTATAATTAAAGTAATTATCAATGTATTTATATTAGCTGCAGTCACTAATCGTTACTTATTAGTTACACGGGTAAAGCGCGGTGAGTATGGAGCAGTACCGGAATTAAAGGGCGGGGGAAACGGCAGATCCCCGAGAAAATTCGCTGACCAGCGGCATAGTCCGGCATGTTTTGAATGCGGACTGCGTGCATTTATATCAGTTATTCTCGAAAAACTTGGTAAAACACTGCCTAAGTTCAGGCCGGCATGATAATTCTAAATGTTCTCAGAAAAAATTAATTTCACACTCATTAATTCGTTGGTGGAATTCTAACACAGGCGCCTCGCTAATGTGACCTGAAGTCCCAACCAAATACCCCACAGAGCTTACCATTAAAAAATAACCACATCTGACCAACCGAAATTGGTAACCGAATTATATACAAAGCATCACCTTCGAGCTAAGAAGTTCGGGGTTCGGTTCTCGGCTGTGTGCTATTCAAGTTCAAAGGGCCTTTCCAAGTAAAATGAAGGACGTGGAAAAATGAAATCAAGTACTCATTTCAACAATGATAACAACCGTTTCCGAATAAAATTACTGTGACATAACTGTCCCAGTTTCTATAAATTATTCTTCTGAGACAAGTAGTGTACGTATGCCGGTTCTGAGGCATGGCATCTGGCATCGCGAAATAGGAGTTTTCCGCCAACTTGGAATTTTCCATTTTTCTCTCAAAATGTTTCGTTTTTACCTCAAAACCGACCATTTTACCCACTTTAAATCGGTCTTTTTTCACTCATAATGTCCCTTTTCCCAATCAAAATTTCCCATTTTCCCCTCAAAAAAGCACCGAGTCCCCCCATTTGCAAGAACGAGCCCCCGAAAGGCTATTTTCGAGCCATTTAAAGGATTTGCAGTACTTACTTATTTTACCGGTAGACCTCCACCTCTCTCACCCCACCCCTAGCCAAGCTCACCTCACTCCTCCCTCCCTCAACACCACTAATAAAAAGAGTAAAATTAAAATAATATCTAGAAATCGACGAATCCCCTACCCATCGTTCACCCCACCAACACCAATAAACACCCCCTTCCCCCCTCACCACCCATCACTGACTCAGACACACATAATGGGTGCTGGTGGCATTGGCCTTGACCTCAATAACCATAAACTCGAAAAACCGAGAAAATATTGTAAAAATCGAAAGAAAGTAATAAAAGTTTAGGAGCATATTACAGCACTGACTCCGACACCCATGTTGGATGCCAGTGGCCTTCACCATAACCCCAAATAATTTTGAAACAAATAATTTATTTAAAAAANGCACTGACTCCGACACCCATGTTGGATGCCAGTGGCCTTCACCATAACCCCAAATAATTTTGAAACAAATAATTTATTTAAAAAATTATAAAAAATAGAAAAAAATCATAAAAATCTACGAACATATTATGACAAAGTCTCCG
Organism: Clitarchus hookeri; assembly: GCA_002778355.1. Lineage (NCBI taxonomy): Eukaryota > Metazoa > Arthropoda > Insecta > Phasmatodea > Phasmatidae > Clitarchus > Clitarchus hookeri. The sequence continues at coordinate 118,429 of NQII01004793.1, read as the reverse complement.
ACCCCATGTTAGATGTTGGTGACACTGACCCGATTGAGATTGACCCAATTTCCAAGACGGAGGCAGCATCGCCATTTTGTAACCGGTCCTATATAAATCAGGCGTCGCTATGTCGACGAGCATCCAGTTCGCGGCAGACAGACAACATGGCTGACTTCCATCCGGCAAGAACGTATCATTACGCAAAACCTGAACTAAGTCGTGTTGCCTATAGTTGCTGGGCCGGTAGCAAGCTCAAGGAGTATGAAGAGGTGTACAACGGTAATTTGCACTGGATCGGTGCTGGGAGTCCCTATTAATTCGAGTCTTGCCAGCAGGTGATCAACTGTACCCCACGCTACGGCAAGTGTTGTTTTTCTTTACATGCGAGAAAACACCAAACTTCCATGCTCGCCTGACGACGTAGTAGCTGCAATATGTCGAGACGAATCACCCCTGCATGCGCCAAACTGTGCGTCATCGACAACGGATCTGAATACCTCGAAGGCCGCCATCGCAGATCCATCTACGTCGAAGCTGGTAGACCCAGTCACCGCAGTACATCAACCTGTCACTTCGCATCCACGAACAGCCTCTCAGAGACCTCGCTCTAAAAGCAATACTGCATCCGAACCCAGCNGCAACCTGTCACTTCGCATCCACGAACAGCCTCTCAGAGACCTCGCTCTAAAAGCAATACTGCATCCGAACCCAGCTCCTCCCAGATGGGTAAACATCAACGATCATCTGAACCTGACCTCAGCATCGATGACGCGGTGAATTTGCTGTTTCTGGAGGCAACCGGCACGCTTCCGGATGTGAGTGATTCAATTTACAAAGCCGAACTTAAGTCGATTTTAAAATCCGTCCTCAGACAGTTAATCGATGCTCTGTTAAGTTTGTGCTGCTGCTGGACACATGCAAGGTACCGTTGTTCTAAATGCCAACCACATTTCTGTTTACGTGTCATTATTTCTTGTTAAGTTATGCGTTAAACAATGAATATGAAATAACTACGATTTGCAAATATCTCGTATTGGGAGTGTGTGTTTCTATATGAATTTCTGGTTCATGTCAATAAATTTCATATATAACACTCATTAAAATCTTTTATTTAGATTGATCCCCGTGTCACAAGTAACAGTGTGCTGATTACTGATTTAAGTTTGCATTCAAAAATGCATAAGAATTTAGATAAAACACATATTTAAAATGAAATATAATTGGTGATTCAAACAAAAAAAAACAGAAATAAATTACATTAAATTGAAAGGTTTCTTAGAACATGTAGTTATAATGACCCTAAAATATCTACATACTCAAAAACGTAAGAAACTAAGAAGTAAAATATAAATATTAAAAAATGCATGATGTGGTTGGGTGCAAAATGGATACCCATGTATGTAAAAAAAAACATGAAATTAACTTTATCTGAAGGATTTTTTAGACAATAATGTGTTGATAATTGTGGCCAATACACTTATCTGTATGAAACTGAGAATGGTTACCGAAATAATGGTTAATACAGAAGTTATTATTTCAAAGTGTGAAGGAGTTACATTTTATCCCTGCCAACACATGATTGTCCTTTCACAAGAAAACTGACCCCTCTCAATACTGATTCCACACAAGACTGGCCACTCACAACACCGTCGCCTCATTGTAGAGCGTGCATTTACAACAGTTTCTTCCAGACATGTTCTTCGCTCAGCTTGAACTCAGGGTCACACTTAAAGCAACCCGACCCCTCATAATACTGTCCCCTCCTGCTCCGCAAATTACCCCTAAATTACCCCTCAATGTCCCCTAAATGATCCCCAAATGACCTCTAAATGACCTTCAAATGACCCCTAAATGACCCTAAATAACCTCTCCTGTTCAGAAAGTAACCACCTCTGCTCCACAAATGACCCCTCATGCTCTGCAAATGACCCTTCCCCCATGCTCTGCAAATTACCNCTGAAAATATCACTCTCCTGATCTGCAATGACTTCTCATGATCTGCAATGACTTCTCATGATCTGCAAATAGCCCCCTCCTGCTCAGCAAATGACCCCAAAATGATCCCCCAAGTGACCCTAAAATGACCCCAAAATGACCCCTAAATGACCTTAAACTTTGGTGAATGTGGTGCTAAGAGCGGTGCTAAAAGTGGTGTATGCAGTGCTAATTGCGGTGCATGTGGTGCTAAGTGCGGTGCATGAGGGGTCGGTTACGGTGCATGAGGAGTCATGGTTTAATATTTTCCCCGGGCCCCTTGCTTGTGCGAACAGAGTATGAGGGTTTTCTCAGGGTGCTCCCACGTTTGCTCTTTTAGAAATGTATATATATAATATATTTATCTATTAATTAAATGGGTAAAATATTTCTGTGCGCGACAACTCCTCCATTCTGAGTAATGAGCTGACTGATTCTCGGCCAAGCAATTCCCAGAACCTCGATATCTTTAATTGGAAAACTGGTGGGTTGAACTTCGTTTCGAACTGCTGAAAATGAACATTTTTTCACACGTCGGTTACTCTTCGTCAGTGATTTGCTTTGATTAAAATTGGTACCAAGCGATTTTTTACAGCACGAAAATATTGTGGTTGGCAGCCCACTTACCCAGACCAGTACATTTTTTTCAAGGGACACCCTGTGTTTTGAGTTGAGAGAGACGACGTTAGATCGATGAAGAAGTTCAAGTGTCCCGAGAAAATCTGCCGGATATCGCCAAGTCCATCACGGGTGATATTGTTGGCAACGGCATCAATCACGTTTCCCACATGCGCGAAAATACAGGTGCGACCCCCGCCGGGAAACGAATCTAGCTCGCCTTGANGGCATCAATCACGTTTCCCACATGCGCGAAAATACAGGTGCGACCCCCGCCGGGAAACGAATCTAGCTCGCCTTGATGGGAGGCGTGCTGTGCAACTGTTGTCGAGAGGATGGTGTGAAGTATTCAGCGTGTCCGGTCCTGTGTCGGTGCCAAATAATCATTATAGAAAGGGTGCCTGATCTCCACCGCCACGTTTCGTGGTTCTCTGGGATAGTGATTATCGCAGTGTTCACAGAACAGTTTGCAAATATTTATGTATCGGGAATACGGCTTGCATTTATTGCTGCCATATTTTTAATGGAATAAAGAATTACTCTATCTCTGGTGAAGGATTGAGGTGCGATGTTGAAAAATTTTACTTGTGTAAACATGGGCTCGTGTTCATCCTAGTAAGCAAGGAGTCCAAGGTGTTATTAACGAACATGAGGATATGCCTGATCGTAACCACCATGGTTCAAAAACAGATTTTATGCATATCTACAATCATATATTCATGATCTGATCTTGATCTCTGTTATACCAGGCAGTAAGGTTTTCATGTTAGATTTTTTTCGTAAGTATTAAAAGTGATGTTTTTCCATCGTGCTTGGTATCGTCGCCAGCAGTATTTAAACGAATATTCTCAATGTCGATATATATCAAGGTTCATGGCAGGCTATTTTTGCATGACATGCTCCCTGTCAATACCCCTGCTAATCACAATCGAAGCGACACCGCTTGCTGTGTGTTGTGAGAATATTCCGTAAATAAAACAGGTTATAGTAAGTCATATCTGAGTGATTATTGCTAAATTTTTTCAGCGTATATGATATTGTGTTCCGGCTCGAAGAGTTGCGAAAAAGAAAAGGGTCATGGATANATTGCTAAATTTTTTCAGCGTATATGATATTGTGTTCCGGCTCGAAGAGTTGCGAAAAAGAAAAGGGTCATGGATAAGATAATGAAGACAGTGTTGATGGTGAAAACAGTAGCGATTTTTTCGAAGACCTCACACATCTCCTCGCCGGCTTTGCTGATGTGAAGAACGCATAAGGCGAAAAGAACACAGACTACAAATTTCCGGAAGACCCCAATGAACTTGTTGATAGACTCAGACATTTGATTGCCTTGCACAGTAAGGAGATATCTTTAACCATCGGACAACTTAAGGAAAGGGTCTACATAGAATTAAACATCATCTGATAAAATCAGATAAATGCAAAGATTGAATTGATGGAAAAGTATGATAAGAAATTTATGTTCTCCTAGTTGTGCACTTTTAATATCTTAAACATTACCCTACCGATTTCCTAGAAATAACTTATTATTTCAGTTGTGTTTAAAATTGAATGAAAGAATCTGTTTTAAGTAAAAATTGAACGAGAAAGTGCAATAGGGGTTATATGGTTCAATCTGAAGTATAATGTCTTTCTCGGGCTGTTTAAGTCGGCTGAGTTTTGTTTGACAAACAAACGAACTAAGGAAGGAATGTTTTTTTAGGAATAAGATATTTTTTTGAGAAATAAGGAATGTTTTTGAGGAATGTTTCTGAGGGATAAGGAATATTTTTGCAGAATAAGGAATGTTTTTCAGTAATATTTTTTAGGAATGAGGAATGTTTTTGAAGACTGAGGAATGTTTTTGAGGAATGAGGAATGTTTTTGAGGAATGAAGAATGTTTTTGAGGAATGAGAGGGCGAAAATCTGGTAACGACCCTGCCGGGAATAGAACCTGTTTCGTCGTGTTGGAGCGAAGAGGCCGAGTGAAGAATGGGCTGGTGTTGAGGTGGACCTCCTGTGCGAAAACGTGTTTACAAAAGAAAGGACGCTGTGCGCTTATTCGTGATGGGAAACGAGAGCTCTAGCTGCTGTGTCGCCGCGGCCCCCCTCTTATGCGACATCGTGGACGTAAGTGGTCATCGTTGCAAAATGGGCCTGGGGTGCTGTTTTCGATAGGAAGCATGGACTGATATGTCCAAATCTTCATAATTTCGCAAATTGCAGTAGGCCTTATGACCTAAATAATTTCTCCTGCAACCTCATATTTTTTAAATTTTGATAGGATAAAAAATCTTGTGCGTAAACATGAGTATGTGAGATTTTTTTGCGGAATTTATTGCTTATATGTTTGCATAATGCGAGCTTTTATATCTTCTTGTCATCACTGGGGGCTGCTAGAGCGCAAGTATGTTAGCAAGCATCATAACTCTTCCTGGGCATTATGGAGGTGCAAGAAGTTTGTCGCAAAAATGAACATCGATAATAGTCGAGTTAGCACTCGCTTCTGGCCTTTCAAAGATTTATCTTTCGAATGTCTATGATACACTGGTATGTCTCTGCTGAAGTATTGCCAACGTGCGTATGTATCTCTGCAGGTTAATAAAGAACTGGGGACTATTTTAGAATCGGTATTCAGCTCTGATTTTATGTCGCGTACTGTGTATTTGTAAAAAAAAGGATATTAGGAGACTGGGCTTTAATTTATTTTTTCATTTGTCAGATACTTTGTTTGTAAACATAGACGTTTCATCTGAAGGTGCAAGATTAGTACAACTTAAAATACTAAGCTTTTTTTTTCACATCGGAATATCGCGTCAAATCGGAAATATAAATATGTAGCACTCTTCGGGCCATGAAGTGTATATCTTAAGTTCGATAATAGGCATATTTTTTTCCTATTTCTATAATGGGCGGCCTTTTTTTCTCTTACCTTAATTTAATATATTTATATATTATATATAATACCTAAATATAATCGGTGCAAAAATGTCTNGTCATGGATACGATAATGAAGACAGTGTTGATGGTGAAAACAGTAGCAACTTTTTCGACGACCTCACACATCTCCTTGCTTGCTTTGCTGATGTGAAGAACGCATAAGGCGAAAAGAACACAGACTACAAATTTCCGGAAGACCCCAATGAACTTGTTGATAGACTCAGACATTTGATTGCCTTGCACAGTAAGGAGATATCTTTAACCATCGGACAACTTAAGGAAAGGGTCTACATAGAATTAAACATCATCTGATAAAATCAGAGAAATGCAATGATTGAATGGATGGAAAAGCAGGATAATAAATTTATGTTCTCCTAGTTGTGCACTTTTAATATCTTAAACATTACCCTACTGATTTTCTAAAAATAACTTATTATTTCAATGGTGTATAAAATTGAAAGAAAGAATCTATTTTAAGTAAAAATTGAACGAGAAAGTGCAATAGGGGTTATATGGTTCAATCTGAAGTATAATGTCTTTCTCGGGCAGTTTAAGTCGGCTGAGTTTTGTTTGACAAACAAACGAACTAAGGAAGGAATGTTTTTTTAGGAATAAGATATTTTTTTGAGAAATAAGGAATGTTTTTGAGGAATATTTTTGAGGAATGAGGAATGTTTCTGAGGAATAAGGAATATTTTTGCAGAATAAGGAATGTTGTTCAGTAATATTTTTTAGGAATGAGGAATGTTTTTGAAGACTGAAGAATGTTTTTGAAGAATGAAGAATGTTTTTGAAGAATGATATGGCATAAATCTGGTAACGACCCTGCCGGGAATAGAACCTGTTTCGTCGTGTTGGAGCGAAGAGGCCGAGTGAAGAATGGGCTGGTGTTGAGGTGGACCTCCTGTGCGAAAACGTGTGTACTAAAGAAAGGACGCTGTGCGCTTATTCGTGATGGGAAACGAGAGCTCTAGCTGCTGTGTCGCCGCGGCCCCCCTCTTATGCGACATCGTGGACGTAAGTGGTCATCGTTGCAAAATGGGCCTGGGGTGCTGTTTTCGATAGGAAGCATGGACTGATATGTCCAAATCTTCATAATTTCGCAAATTGCAGTAGGCCTTATGACCTAAATAATTTCTCCTGCAACCTCATATTTTTTAAATTTTGATAGGATAAAAAATCTTGTGCGTAAACATGAGTATGTTTGAGATTTTTTTGCGAATTTATTGCTTATATGTTTGCATAATGCGAGCTTTTATATCTTCTTGTCATCACTAGGGGCTGCTAGAGCGCAAGTATGTTAGCAAGCATCATAACTCTTCCTCGGCATTATGGAGGTGCACGAAGTTTGTCGCGAAAATGAACATAGATAATAGTCGAGTTAGCACTCGCTTCTGGCATTTCAAAAATTTATCTTTCGTATGTCTATGATACACTGGTATGGCTCTGCTGAAGTATAGCCAACGTGCGTGTGTATCTCTGCAGGTTAATAAAGAACTGGGGACTATTTTAGAATCGGTATTCAGCTCTGATTTTATGTCGCGTACTGTGTATTTGTAAAAAAAAATGTTACGGGACTGGGCTTTAATTTTTTTTTCAATTGTCTGATACTTTGTATGTAAACATAGACGTTTCATCTGAAGGTGCAAGATAAGTACAACTTAAAATACGAAGCTTTTTTTTTCACATCGGAATAAAGCGTCAAATCGGAAATATAAATATGTCTTCGGGCCATGAAGTGTATTATCTTAAGTTCAATAATAGGCATATTTTTTTCCTATTTCTATAATGGGCGGCATTTTTCTCTTACCTTAATTTAATATATTTTTATATTATATATAACCTAAATATAATAGGTGCAAAAATTTCTTAGGTTTTTCCGTCGGAAAAAGTGTTAAATCTTTTATTCATGAAGGGAGGTTTACATTCGTATGTGCGGAAGTGAGCGGCTTAAATATTCTGTTAGATCCCCCCCTTTTTTTTCCATACGGTTTAACACTTATTGATCACTGTGTATGTGGGCGTGAAAATATTTCTAAGTATATGCATAAGCGGATGAAAGGAGTTCGTTTGGTTACGAAGAGGAGAATAATGACCCGATTCGGCATATATTGCTAGCATTATCAGACTAACCATCAAAGAATAGGGAGCAAAACGGTAGTTTCATATACCTGTAAAATGCAAAATGATATCTCGGTATGCCTGACAAATGCAAGGAATTGCCGATACCAAATAAATCTTTGCGCTCAATAAAGCGATTAAAAAAAAAATTAATACGTGCATATTTTCTTGCATTACGTGTTGCGATTTAGTTTGAATTTTTATTAGTTAAAACGTATATATTTGCTTGCATTACATGTTACAATTTTGTGTGTGTTTTTTTTTTTTAATTTGTTTTTCTCGAAACGAGGATGACTCGTGATTCTGAAAGCCCGATGTTGCGGATTCGATACGAGAGAAAATAACGCAACCCCCTTCCAAGTATAAAGAACAGATGCAAATATATTTTATTCGTGACTGTCAATCCGATTCTCGTAAAATAGTAGTGTGAGCTTACGTGTTCTAGGTAGTGTGCAAGCTAAAATAATAATAAAAGTAAATTTTATACTGTTTCAAGAAGGAGTGAGTTGCTTGAGCAAACGGGACCAGTAAGGCCTCGGACAAGAAAGCATACTGGCATTCACCTGGAGTGATTTTTGAAAACGAAATCCGGGCCAGACGAGTCGAGAATAGAACCCGGGTCCTCTTGAATATGGGTCTCCCCTGGTGTTTACTTGTGCGTGCAGATATTTGTGTATATTTTCCTATGAATTAAAATTGGTGTTTCATGAGATGAAAATTTACATTTTTTTTATGTTTATGAAACAAATGTGAGTGCCGAAAGCTCACTTTGCTACTGAATCGACAGAATGAGCTGGTACCGGCATCTCGCCTGGCAGTGAAATCGAGAAATTAACGCCACCTAAGTGTTGAAAATAGAATCCCATATGGAGGGCGCCGACAGCACCACATATACTTTAAAAACATAAACAAATATGGCTACTGCCTGGTGACGAAATCTGAAATTAATACACTAGCGCCACCTAGGTGTTAAAAATAGAAACAAATGGCAAACTAAAAAAAAAAAAATGGTGTGTTGATCATAGGTGAGAGAGAATGTCAGCTAAACCACCGAGATGGCTGCATACGATGGAGTGAGCATTGGCGAGGGGGTGGAGAGAGTGATGTAATTAGGCAACTAAATATATTGGAAGAGGGTGTAGCGAACGCAACTAATTGGTCGAACTAAGGTGAGTAATTGGAGGTGAGGGTGGGGCAATTGGGCAATTAAATATATTGGAAGGGGTGAGTGGTGGGCGTGGAGGCCTGCTGACTAAACAGCCAATAGCAATTGGCGAGGGTCAGTCGTCTGCTTGGAGACGCCTTGGTGGAGGGAGGGGAACTTCAGGAATGTTAATTTTTTAAATGTTTTTTTAATAATAATTTTCTTATTTTGAATAATAAATTTTAATAATACATTTTTAAATAATGTTTTATAATTTTTTTTTATATTTTTAAAGTTTTTAAGTTTCAAAGTCAAAGGTCACCAGGTTCAATGTCAAATGTCAAGGTCACCTGGATCAATTATGGCCGCCGGCCGATCGGAATGACAGAGCACGAACAACTCCGTTGCTCCGGTCCGAAGTCCCGATGTGCCAAGCCCCACAATCCGATCTCTACTTTCTACTTCCAGAATATTCCTCCGCCTCATGTAAACAAAACCTAACCAAGTACAGAAAATAGCACCAAAGGGACAACGCACCTCATTCGTGCGCACTCAACGTATCATATTTTGCGTAGGAACTATTTCTTACCAGGCACTGCGAACACACCTACTTTTTCTCACTGTCTTGCAGTCCTGGGAGCTTCAATGCACACATTTGTTACTTATTTTGTTCAAATATGAACGCATATAACTAAATTAAACGCTACGTCGTACCAGCAAGTTATTTATTCTGTTTTAGCTGAGCATGCTATACCACCAAAAAAAAAAAATCGTTGAAGAAAGGAATTATAAATGGGTTACATTTGGGTCATTACTCAGAATAATGTGAAGAACAACAGCTATTAAAACCGAATTTTCTGACGTGAAATGCCCGACCTTTGTGGTATGCTCATCCTATGCCATATACCCATCCTATACTGTTTGAACAAGTGCATAAGAGCATTCTACAGAAATAAAAAAAGATATTGGAAACCATAAAACATGCAAAAAATTGTCTTTATTATGCCCAATGCATTTTGTGGTACATAACAGGCTGAATATGACGTCATCTTTGCGAGTGCGCTTACCTATAATGGATGGATAAAAATCCGATCCAAGCTCACATTTCAATATTACGTTTCTAAGTGGCGATATGACTTGAGAAATGTTCTTGAATCTTCTGTGACAATCTTAGCTGCCAGAATAATCAAGAAAATGCACATTTTCTTGTGGCCTTGGGAGTGTGTAACGAAGAGTAAAGTCATCATTGTGTAAAAACATTAATAAGCTTCAACAAATGTTCACAAATTCGTATTATTACGCCTATACAGTTAAAACTAAATGAAGATGTATCTGGTTCCCCGCAGTAGTTCTTACGTGCGGGGTTTATACTCAGTAAATACATCTCTGAGCAGCACAAAGGAAACATTGAGTAATGATTGCACAATGCTTATAAACGTGTTGNCCATACGGTTTAACACTAATTGATCACTGTGTATGTGGGCGTGAAAATATTTCTAAGTATATGCATCAGCGGATGAGAGGACTCGTTCGTTTGGTTATGAAGAGGAGAATAATGACCAGATTCGGCATATATTCTTAGCATTATCAGACTAACCATCAAAGAATCGGGAGCAAAACGGTATCTCGGCATGCGTGACATATGTTAGGAATTGCTGATACCAAATAAATCTTTGCGCTCAATAAAGCGATTTTTTTTATTTAATACGTGCATTTTTGCCTGCATTACGTGTTGCGATTTAGTTTTAATTTTTATTAGTTAAAACGTACATATTTGCTTGCGTTACATGTTACGATTATGCGTGTGTGTGTGTGTGTGTGTGTGTTAGTGTTTTTTTTTAAATTTGTTTTTCTCGAAACGAGGATGACTCGTGATTCTGAAAGCCCGATGTTGCGGATTCGATGCGAGAGAAAATAACGCAACCCCCTTTCAAGTATAACGAACAGATGCAAATATGTTTTATTCGTGACTGTCTATTCGATTATCGTAAAATAGTAGTGTGAGCTTACGTGTTCTAGGTGGTGTGCAAGCTAAAATAATAATAAAAGTAAATTTTATATTTTTTCAAGAAGGAGGGACTTGCTTGGGCAAACGGGAACAAGTAAGGCCTCGGACAAGAAACCATACTGGCATTCACCTGGAGTGATTTTTGAAAACGAAATTCGGGCCAGACGAGTCAAGAATCGAACCCGGGTCCTCCTATATATGGGTCCCCCCTTGGTGTTTACTTGTGCGTGCAGATATTTGTGTACATTTTCCTATGAATTAAAGTTGGTGTGTCATGGGATGAAAATTAGTATGTTTTTTTATGTTTATGAAACAAATGTGAGTGCCGAAAGCTCACTTTGCTACTGAATCGACAGAATGAGCGGGTACCGGCATCTCGCCTGGCAGTGAAATCGAGAAATTAACGTCACCTAAGTGTTGAAAATAGAATCTCATATGGAGGGCGCCGACAGCACCACATATACTTTAAAAACATAAACAAATATGGCTACTGTCTGGTGGCTAAATAGGCAGCCCGCCTGGTGACGAAATCGGTAATTAATACACTAGCGCCACCTAGGTCTAGAAAATGTATGAAATCCAAGGTAGCCACCTTCAGCAATGTATAAACATATTACGAACGAAAAAACCACCGATATGGCTGCATACGATGGAATGAGCATTGCCGAGAGGGTGGAGAGGGTGGGGTAATTAGGCAACTAAATATATTGGAAGAGGGTGTAGAGAACGCGACTAATTGGTCGAACTAAGGTGAGTAATTGGAGGTGAGGGTGGGGCAATTGGGCAATTAAATATATTGGAAAGGGGGGAGTGGTGGGCGTGGAGGCCTGCTGACTAAACAGCCA
>NQII01004793.1:11771-98144 GCA_002778355.1 Clitarchus hookeri | reverse complement strand
GGGGGGGGTTATCTGTTTCCCATGTTAAAGGGTGCCTCCAATTAGTCTGCCTCCTCTGACACCCGTTAACAGCAGGTTATTAAAATGACACCTGAGCCACTAATGACCTCCTAGCGTCCTGACACGGCCTTGCTCCCCCTACTTCCTCGCGACGATCGCTACCTTTTGCTTAGAAAAAAAAAACACTTCGTGCCAACACACACTTTGCGACGACAGTTGGCAATTCGTAGATTGTAAAATATCTCTCTTTTGAATCAAACCGATGCAAGTTTCTGTCTTTCACCTTTCCCAAAAGCCATTTTTGACATAACGAAAGTGAACAACACGTGCGCAAAGAAAAAAAAAGAAATGTAAAAATTTATACATTACAAACATCGAGCAAAATATTAAAACGTGGTGATCTAGCACGAAGTTGGGAACTGTGATATTTCATATTTTTGCGTATAATCTTACATGTGATGTTCTTGTGTACTAATAATCATAGCTTATAAAAGCTAACATTCGTAGTATGTATTATTCATAAAATGTCACGTAAAAATCAAGAGTTTATACAATAGATGTAGTATTTTGAGACGATAAAACTTTTGGAAACGCGAATTTCACTGAAATAATGCAACCTAACACACAATACTTATTCCTTCTTAAAAGCATTATTTCATAATAATTACTCTTTACCTTGAACCATATTAATTCAGTTCATTGTAATTTTTAACTCTTAATCTATACATATTATAAAACTCAACGTCTCTCTGTCTGTCTGTCTGTTAGTGCGCTTATCACTCGAGAACCACGTATCCTATTTATGTGATTTTTTGTTTGATTCATAGCTACGTTCTCTGGCCACGTTTTAGTATATATTTTGTTACGTAAAGTAATATAAGAATAAGCAGTGACGATAATAGTGCTATCTCTTGCAATACGCTGTCTAAACCGTTAAAGATGGAACAATATCATGCAGTAAAGAATTGTGTAAAATAAAACGACCTAAAAAAACTCCGCCGTAGCATATATCTATGTATAATAGAGAAATACTAATAAGCGTTTATACCATTTAATTTCTCAATAAATAAATACGTAAAATTCAGCTATGCCCGCGGCTGTAGTCCACGTGAGCGGAGCCGCGGGCACAGATGGTATATTATAAAATAAATGTTAACAATTTCGCTCATCGCAATTTTAACTCTTACGTAGTATATAGTTTTTTAAAAAAGGTGTGGGCTTATGTAGATATAAATTTAAGATATTTAAAATTTTCAAAATTTGTGTGCACCGCGAGAAAAAAATTAAGAAACTAGTCTGCTAAAACGCTGAAAAATAACTATTCGTAAAAAAATGTAAGACCATAACGTATTATAAATCACGAACATCGTATATCTCTAATTCGTGAGCAGCAAGTTTAGTCACAATGCACTTGACAACAATGCGACTCACAACAGGTTGAGTAACTTCCACACAACTGTGCGACACGGCGGCTTGAAAATATACGTATTACTTTTGAAATTAAATATCAGTTGCTTCTACAACGTTTAACTACTTTGGAAATTTAAATGGCCTTTTGAAAGGGCTCAGCTTACCGTGAACAGCTTACATGCCTTCTTCTGCCGATAATACACGCTGCAGTTCAACTTTTGAGCTTGGTTCACAATTAGAAGCGTAACAGTAACCATATAACAAAGGTCGTGCGCACAAGAATAGGCCGTCATATTTTCGAATCTATTGATTCATAACTGCGCATAATAGATCGTGTACATGAGAAATCATGACATAGTGCACAGAGGAAATTGTTGTATTTTATATCTTACGCAGGCGCATGGAGAAACAGCCAATCAGAGCAGAGTATAAAATGTTCGACGAATTTGTTCATTTAAAATGGAGGAATGTACACATGTAATGCATTAAAGATGAAATGTAGCAAAAATAAATTAAGAGCAAAGAACTGTTGATAGTGTACTAGCAGAAATTTTTAAAGGTTGTCCACTATTTTACGATCGCAAAAGCAAAGATTTTATAGAAAAGCAAAAAAGCCAATTATTTTTCATCTCTGTCCTCTTCGGGGCCGAGGTGGTGTAGTGGTTAAACTACTCGCCTATCAAATTAGGGGAACCGGGTTCGATTCCCGGTGGAGTTGCTCCCGGATTTTCGCAAGTGGGGATCGTGCTGGACGATGCAGCGAGTTTTCTCGGGAATCTCCCGTTTCCCCCACCCCCCAATTCCGGCACTGCTCCATACTCACCTCGCTTCATCCTCTTCGGCTCTCGATGTTAAGAACCACCGAAATATCTTCACTCACTCGCTCTGTCCTTTCCTAACATAATATCACAATATGTTACTAAAAGCCATTAAACAATTTTGTGTGTGTAAAAACAACAACAATATTAGAACATTATTTACCGACAGTCAACACTGCCTACTGACTTCAGACTCGTCGAGAAAAGTTCGTTGGGTAAAAATAATACGTAAGTATTCAATTGTGAATCAATTTCACACAATAATTCTGGTCGTTTGAATATTCTACTGTTATATCCTATGTTCCGTCCACATATATTCTGATTGTGAGCCAAAGCTTTCTAAGAGGAGAAAGACAACTACACGTTGGCTTTACTCACACGAACTAGGCACGTCACAGAATCACTTTTATACAATCGGTGCAGTGTTACTAGTTCATGAACCAGCCTTCGTAAACAGCAAATGTGTGTAAATGTAGGCGCGATCTTTGTTCCATCACTAAATTCTGCAAATTAAAATTCCATCATAGCTCGTGTTTTAAAATTAGCAGGTAGTCTGGGATGTAGCGCACAGTAGGTCGGATCGCGTAATCATGGCGCGAAAAAGCATTCTACCTCCGATATTGGACCAAATTATGCATCTATACATATCATAAATCCCAACGTCAGTGAAGCCGCCCAATATGGAACAGACGCTTTTCGTAGCCGCCCAATGTGGGAGCAGACGCTACTAGATTTGCTATTTATTGGTCCGCCCCAGGTATTATATTTCCCCGGTACCCACCATATCTGGTGAGCTTTCCCTAATCCGCCACCTCGGGAGGCGCCCGATATGGGAATAGCAACCCACCCATACTGACCAAGAAAATCTTCGGGCCTAGAAAAGGCAACCGAATGGCTCACAGAGGTCAGAGCGGACTTGAAAGCTCTCAGCATCACAGAAGACGCCATACAAGACAGAAACACTTAACAGGAAACTGATTGAGTCCACAAAACTTGAACCTAAAACCAGAAAGAAACGCAACTAAATATTCACAGAAGAAAGCAAACAAGCACAATCAGAGAAAATGAAGAGGTACTGGCTAGCAAGAAAACTCAACCAAAATGGTTCATCACGCTCCTAAGATGGGCAAACTTGAATAATAAAAAATAATAAAAACTCAACGTCTCTTTCTCTGTCTTTCTGTTAGTGCACTTATCACTCGAGATCCGATTTACGTGTTTTTTTTTATTCATAGCTATGTTCTCTGGCCAGGGTTTAGTATATATTTTTTACGTAAAGTAGCATAAGGAATACGCAGTGACGATAATAGTGAATCAAGTCGCCAGCGCTCTCTCTTGCAATACGCTGTCTAAACCGTTAAAAATGGAATAATATCATGTAGTAAAGAATTGTGTAGAATAAAAAGACCTAAAAAAAAAAAACTCCGCGGCTGCATATATAAATATATATATTTATAACAGAGAAATACTAATAAGTGCTTTTACCATTTAATTCAAAAGCAACATTCAATGACGACGTTTTTCACCTTGCACTCATTGAAATTGAAAAGCAAGTGCATACATTATCAGGAAATAGTATAAAAAGCATGGGCCTACCAATACCAGATAACATAGTGGATTCAACCGTTATCAGTGACTACATCAGGGAAACTTCATATAATATATTAGAATTGCACACCAGTGCAACGCTTATTAGTATAGAAGATTAACAATAAGTAAAATTCAACTTAATTTTTAAAAAAAATCCTAAACAATAATTGTGTAGTCCACGCGAGCGGAGCCGCGGGCACAGCTAGTCTGAGATATAATCAGAGAGCCGTGGGCGGAAGTAGCTTTGTGTGTTCCATGCGGAGGGTTCATTCTGCACTGAGCAGAATTTGTTACTTGATACATAAGTTTATCGTTACGATGAACAGTTTATAAACAAAGGAAAAAATAACTATTGTGTGTATTTAAATTTTCGAATACATCGCTCGATATTAAGAGGGTGTGGTAGGCTACATAAGTTAACGCTGAACACCTTCATTGAAGTTTACAGGTTTCTTGAAGCCAGTATACGTCAGTCAAGAAAGGCTTATCCTAAACAACAGTTTCTGTCTACGCCATGAGCAAATATTTTGACGGAATGATACATTTATTTTGCGTCACATCTCAGGACGCAGCAAAACGTGCAAATTTACGGCGTAATAAATAATTCTATAGCGATGCACCACGCTGGGAAAATACTTGCTCGCAAAATTAGCAAAAATTATTACCTACGCTTGCCGTTTTTAATTTTCTCTATATACCCTTTCACAGATTTCCATAAATACTTTTAGTTTTAATATATGCACCACGCCCTCTTAAGGGGGAGTGGTTGAACCATCAATCCTCCTTACCTACACCAACGCGAAGATCCATGACTGCTTATTAAAGAGTAGATACTATCGAACGAGAGGGAACGGGTATTTTAATTGAGGTTGAGGTAACATAACATGTTGGTAATTTATAGTAATTAAATAAATATATATAGTTAAAATATTTTTAAGCTGCTAGGTATTACATAAAATTTATATTTTACATCCAAAAATATAACTTAAAGGTGGGGACTAAATACACTTCAAAGAGGTAACGTTCGATTATGTAACATATACAGTAGAAGTACGTATAGCATAAACAAAAAATAATCAGAGTCCCCCATTTAGTTAAGTAAATAGAGTTACTTGAATTTATTTTATTTAGTAATTTGTTTTTGGTTATTATAATTAGACGCGTTGTTATAAATGTGGAAATTAATATCGTAAAGTACACAGTCAAAACCTTGAAATAAATGTGCCCAACATGGCTCGAACAGCTTTTCGCGTTTAAATTATTCTACATGGTTATTGGTAGGGCCGGTGACTTTTCGCGTAAAAATCGGAGCACACAGTAGACTTCAATACTATATACATTGGCTGCTGGAGTCGTGTCCGTCTTTGACCAAACCACTCAGGACTAAGTAACTTCGACACTGAATCTTCGTGATTCGTGCGCAAACTGTTAACACGGGCTAGAACATTTTTTAGCCAATCAAAGAAGCTGGATGACCCTACAGTGCTTTGGACTGTATCTTGTCTCGAAATCTTTTCTTGAAATTCCATTGCTTCTAATTATTGGCGAAAAGAAATCTTCAAATGTTTTATTACAGATACCCACTCCCTTATTTCAGTTTTCCTTGGCATAGTTGATACCTAGAACGTTCAAAGCAGGACTTCAAAGTGTCTAAAAAGCATCGCGGACATAATTTGTAATGCCTTTCATTACATAAAAATAATAATAATAATAATAAAAACATTAATTTATTAGCCGATACAGAACAGGAAAGTCGCTACAAACAAAATTAATTCGGGATTTTTAATGAGTCTTTTCTAATAAAATTTATAAAACACCCGCGCTGTATAATTAATAAATTATAAATAAACACATAATAAGGGAGAAAACCCTGAATAGCTGACTCTTTTTAACGGAGTATGTTGGCGTGTCAGGGGGGGGGGGNTACACTTCTTTTAAGTTGTACCCGTCCTTGATTAAAGAAAATTAATTCGCATGCAAAGAAGGGAATTACAAATACATATAATGAGGCGCTACACTCAGCACAAACACTAAAAAAAAATTTCTGCACTACACTTGCCACAGCCAGAGTGGATGTCTTTCTACAATGGTAACTACAGAAACGAGGATTAACCATAGATGCACTACACGAGTGGAGGGGGGAAATTTCTACAAGGTCTTCAAGGGAATATCTGTTGCTCAGCAATTTCTTGTACTTGAACCGCGAGTTAAATGGGTTTTCCGTCATCGTTATCTTCAGGGGCAGGTTGGGCTTAACTGTATTACGGGTGAATTCGGACTGCGAAAGGTTTCACCCAAGCGCAGAATGCTCAGCAGGGAATGAGGGCTTCTCCAAAAAGTTCTTCGAAACTCTCTCAAGTTCTCAGAGATTACTCAATAACACGGGGATGAAACAGCCGCTTATACCACGAGTTCCAGCTGCACATGCCAGAAAAATGGCGTCACTGACCAGTAACATGTCTGAACGCCGTTCGGCAATCAGTGCCTGGTATTCTACTCGCCAGCTGGCAGCCCAGCCAATAGGGAACCTTAAGCAGCATGCACCCGTGTCCAGAGGCACGCGCAGCCAATTAGCGAATGGGTACGCCCACATCAAAGGAACCGCCCAGTCATTTGGCCTCTGTGCCGCTCTGTGGGCATAAAGTAGGTCCTAAAAATCAGTACAATAGAATGTCAAGAAATCCCCCCCCCCTTCTCCAAGCTTCTAAGGGAGTCAGGGTGGAATGCAGCAAGTCCGCGTAACTCTTAGCTTCCGGGCTACTCAGCGTTTAATAGTTGGCAATATTATTTTTAAATGTAATCCTCCAAGGGGTTGTATGGGAAAGTAAAACTTCAATAAAAATAAGGAACATCCGATATACCCGTGTCATCTAGAAAGGGCACAGGTGCGGGGGTGAAAAGAAATTTCGTGACCGGCATTTGACCGGCCACGAAATAAAAAAAAAGTAATCCTACTGTGTGGGTAGTCACAGAGCACAAGAAAAGTAGCCTGAATTTAAAAAAAGAACATGGCAGCGAAGCAGGTTTTTATAGAACGTGACCATTTTTCAAAGCCCTGCTGAAGATATAATTTTATGCGCGTCGTGTACCGCCATATGCAAAATTAACTTTGCCCCGGGCCTTATCACTTCATTCATACGTCGGTTAAGTGAATGAAATTATTGAAAAAATCAATATTTTTACAAATTCGCTAAATCGTAGACACATGTGCATAATAAATAGGAGTAAACGAAATGAATAATTTCAGTATTCACAAATATTTACCTAAAACTTTATCGTTGTTCGTTAAGACATGGCACTACTTTAGCTCCGTCGTTACCAACTGTATTGGGCGCCACGTCAGTCAGTGTGCCCATTAAAATATATGCAGCTATGGGGCAGTGCCATTTTCCAAAGGTTTGATTTCAAAACATAGACTAAAGTTGAGGTAGACCGATTATTTGTCTTCTGCGCATGCACCCCAAACCAACACAACTGTCAAAGTCACATGGTCATCAATGATGAACGTGTTGGTTTATATTCCAAATTTTAAAAGACAAGGACTATAATAAGAATAAAATACCTTTTCTAATTTCATTACAAATTGGTTATAGAAAATATACGAACACATCAAAGTACTTGTTTACTTAAACCGTGTTCTAACCTCAAATCCTATCAACGTCGTTCATGACAGTCGTGTTGGCAGAAAAGCAGTTCAGTGTTGGTACACGGAGATTGTTTCTGCGCAGCCAGCCAGGTCGCACTACCCCATATTCACTCTATGTAGGAAAAGGGCCTAAGGATGTTAGATACCTAAAAAATAATTATTTTGTAATTGTATCAAATATTGTTCAACTTGTACGCATTGTATGTTACAAGATTTTTCTCTAAAAAAAAATGTTGAACTTCATACTTTTAAAATAATTTGATTGCAAATAAAAAATGTTTCTGTTTCGCTGCAGCCATAAAAAACAAATACTAACTATGTTGTACAAATGAAAAATTTCGCAATGTAAACTCATGCCGCTTGACATATGTGTATCGTAATCACCAATAACAGTTCATACATTTAAAAAAAAACTTAAAATATGCAAACATTTTGTTATATTTAACATTTGTTTTCATACATATGGCTTGTTATTTAGTGTTTACATATGCATCACGCGGTAACCCAATGGGATTAGTATACTTTGTAATTTTTTTTAATTTGTACAACTTTGTTTGTATTTGTTACTAGCAAACCCGGCGAACTCCGTTTCGCCACCAGATGGCTTCGTTTTATGCAACATTTTGTTTGGTGATTNGCAATATCGGCATATAGTCGTCATTGGTCCAATATCTAAATTTTCATCATCACTGTAGTTCGCAGTGGGATCATATTGGAATGCCAAGCGATTGTATGATGCCAATGATCTTCGTGTGCTCACGCGTTGTCTCAATCGGGCATTTTCTCTTATTATATTTTGTCTTTCTTCGCTTAAGTTCTGTGAATACACTTGTTGCTGGCTTGCATGTCTCGTGCGGCGGCCGATGTTCGCACGTCGTCCTCTAGGCATTTTGGACTATGGACAGAGTGGTGAATTTAACCTCAAATGCACGATCCACATAATTTACACAGTTCAACTTACCACCTTAAAGACAAATGCCTGCTGTTGAAATTGAATAAAAATTTGCACAATACACGTGATTGATTTGATGGTTTCCAATTGAAATGTTAGGAAACGAATAACTTATTTTTTTTACTTTTTTTTCACAATTGTTTGTCACATGAAAGTTTGTCACATCACTGAGCAGAGAACAGTGAGTAGCTGTCAAACAATGTATCACTCACCGGCGCCATCTACTTGATTTGTAGTACATGCTATGTATCAGAGATGGCGCTGTATGTAAAAAAAGATTTTCCCGCTTTTCTGTTAAAATTTTTCCTGAATTTTCTTTGCTATAAACCTCACGGAGCCCGAGACCTTTCCAACGAATGCAAAACCGTGGAAATCGGTTCGTGCGTTCTGGAGTTATAGCGTCAGGAAGGAAAACCCGACTTATTTTTATATAGTAGATTACAGCTGCAACGAAACAGCAGAATTTTGAATTCTACATAAAATTATTACAAAAAATATAAAGTATGAAAAAAAATGTTATTCGAGAAAAATGTAATTACATACAATGCGTACGAGATGAACAATGTTGGGTAGAACTATAAAATTATTAATTTTTTGGTATCCAACAGCCTTAATGACACTTGGACAGCCTTTAGCCGTGTGGCGGCGGCGGCTGTCGCCGCGAGCGGAAGTAGGCAGCGCAGTCACGAAGAGGCTCCTCGACGGGAAACGGATGACGAAGAATACTTGAGGACTATGTGAAGGGGGGAAGGGGGGAGGGGAGAGCCTTTCTGTTCATGGCCTGCGCGCGTCATTAGAGGCCGCACGAGCACGGAATACATAGCCAGCACCTGGAGAGAACAGCTGTCCGGCCTCGGGTCGACCACGTAGCCCAGTTCGCGGTCCTAACAACACTCGGACCAAGGCGGCGTTCGCACTAGGCTAGACCACGCTAGCTGCGCGAACAACCAGTCTCCACTTCCCAGCGTTCAACTGCTTTCCTGCCAGCACGACTGTCATACACGACGTGGGTAGGATTTGAGGTTGCAAGTGCTTTGAGACGTTTTCTTACTTCTTCTAACCAACTTGTAAAGCAGTACGATGAGATTCAAATCGGTAAAAGAATTTCATTCATGTGTCATTTTGATACTGAGATATAAGCAAACACGTCTATCACTGCTGACCAGGTGTTTTTTTTTTAAATGCCTTTTTAGCTAATGAAGTTCTTTGAAATTGTGTTTCTAATGTATGTGACGTCTCGAAAGCACTCGATAGGCCTAATGCGAAGTGTTTGTTCTTTTCGTAGAGCAACACGTAGGGCGCACGTTTAACAGTTCCGTGTAAAAACGTGTATTTGAAACACTTTGCATCGCAGTTAAAACACTAAGTAGGCGGGCCCCTTAAACGCATGTTCTTATGTTGGCTTGATTTTCGTACGAACAGTGCCTATCAAATGGCTGGAAGAAGCTGCAAAACTGTTATAAACAAATGGAAAAAAATAAACTTTAAGTGCAGGGTACGTGAAGGCGTCGTTGCTCGTGCCCTAAGCTGAAAGGGACGTTCTGTAATCTATTCGCTGTTTCTTCACACTTTCTGAATCAAACATTAGAAAAAATCACCCCCTGTATGACGTGTTTTGTTATTTTCTAAATGTGCCATGTACCACAAGCTTTTCATACTTCTGTTAACATTAAAGTATCTTATATTTGGTTAAATTGAACATATAATTTATCTATAAATTACAATATTTTCCTTTGTAACTAATATGAATAATGACAGAGAGAAAATAGGTGTGTTGGTAATGCCTAGTAAGAAATAGTTCTCATGCAAAATTTATTACACTGAATGCGCATGAATGCGGTGCGTTGGTCTTCTTGTGTAATTTTCTTAAACTTTTGTATGCATGAGACGGAGGAATACCATGGAAGCAGAACTTTAGCAGGGCTTCAGTAAAGGTGGAAGTAACCGTGAATGGACTCTCAGAATGCATCTGGCCCTCACCGCGAATTCGGACGGCGACAAACTGACATCACAGCCCCGATGCACTTTTATAGGGCACGAAGTCATGTAACAGCCATTCGCTGTGCAAGTTATAGGAATTTTCACACTTAATTGAGTACTTTTGGATTTAATTTCCCCTCGCATTTTGTATCCTCCTACCATATCTATGTGAAATTAGCATTAACATTGCCATGAGACTGATCAATTTACGCATGCGCCGTATAAATATAACAGTTGACTTATCGCTAAAAGCTGTTCACAGTAATGCGATTATTTTTTAAATCAACTTTGAAAAATGTTACTGCCCCTATCAGCGTGTATTTTAACAGGTGCACTAAGTGGTATTCATCCAGTAAAGTTGGTAACGACGTAGGGAAAGTAGTTCCATGTCATTACGCTGAATTAAAAGTGTTCGGTTAACATTTATCAATACAATAATTATTTTTTTAATGCGTGTAAGTATAAGAATAATCAAATTTGTAAAAATTTTATTATTGATTATTTCAGTTTCCCTAGACTAGCGCATGTATAAAGTGATGAAGCCGATGGCAATTTTAATTTTACATATAATGCACGGATACATTATTCTAACAAGTAGATCTTAAGCACTTATTTTACCGTGAACAACCTTCAATTTAGTCTTAATTCTTAAGTGAGTGAGTACTTGAGGAACTATACCCGTTTAAACCGTGATTGCCGATATAATTGCTTTCTTAAACTTTTAACAAGCCCTTTTATAATATCAGTTTAATAAACATATATTTTAGTATTTTATTTTAAGAAATAAAATAAAAAACACTTTTAAAAGTGGTGTAATGGATGCTTTCCCTGACATGTTCAACGCGCAATAAAAATCTTGATATTTAACTGTGGGATAAATACTTCCTGTGGTTTAAGAAGTTGTTAATTTGACAAACGTCCATCATATTTTTCATGAACGTGCTCAACGCTAAGAGCGTTGTCAATACCACTTCGAAAACTGGTTTTTATTGTTGTCTCCTCTTGCGCGCTGGGAAAGGGAGCAGGGGGGGGGGGGCATGGACAAGGTCCGCGGTAAGGCTGTTTCGCGATTAACTCAGCAATTTTGAAACGCAACTGCGAATTATGCAAATTTTTACGGGTACGCTCACTGGCATTTACAGTTAAGTAGGTGACGATGAAGGAAATGTATTTAGTTCCACGTAATAACGTACTATCAAAAGCGTAACGTTTGACTGTTGTAAAAACTGGAATTATTTTTTGTTTCGGCCTGTGTCGTTGCCGCCGAAACTTCAAGACCTTACAACCTCTCCTAGCCGAACTAGTGAAATCACGACTACCAAGCGAACGTAGGTGGTCAATATGGCTGGCAGTGTGGTTACTGGTTAGTTTATGTACGTATATGGCGGGTAGTATTTTAATCAATACTGTGGCTTATAGTGTATCAATACACGGCGGTGTTTGAGTTATGGGTTGTCCAGTGTCTTGGAAACAACTGGTCGGCTGAAGTGTACGTCGCGTCGTTAAGTTTCCTGACAATTATTTAAAAAGGGAAATCTTTGGTTGAACGCTATTTCGCGAGAGAAATTCGTGGCCACAAAGTTCGTACATGTATGTTGACGTTTTTCTGTCACGTTTTTGGACTCTCCGTAGAAAAAAATTAATATTAAAGAAGCATTATTATTGCAGTTTGTATGTATGTGTTTGCACTAGCATGAACAATAACTGTTTTAGGCCTACACTGGGGCTAAACTGTTTCACGCACCTTACATAAAAGCGATTTTTGCATTATTTTGTGTTTAAATAAAACAGATTTTTTGTGATCTTAAATAAGTTTATCGAATACATGTAAACTTTTTTCATCAGTCAGTTACTATAAATTATTTCAAACAACATAAATATTTTACTAAATATAATACACAGCGAGATTCGCTCCAAAGAGGTTACATTTATCATATCTTCCGTACTAGGCTAATATTTTAACATGACAAATATCCAAAGAATAATTAATAAATGGCTTATGACTAGGGCCAGTGACTTTTCGCGTAAAAATCGGAGCACACAGTAGACTTAAATACTACATACACACCTCAGCTGTTGTTATACCTCAACTGGCTGCCGGTGCCGTGTCCGTCTTTGACCAAGACACTCAGGACTAAGTAACTCCGACACTGAACCTTCGTGATTCGTGGGCAAACTGTTAACACGGGCCAGGACATTTTTTAGCCAATCAAAGAAGCTGGACGACCCTACAGTGCTTTGGACTATATCTTGTCTCGAAATTTTTTTCGCGAAATATCACTGCCCCTACTTATGACTATTTAATATACTCATACTGGGTAATACGCGGTTCTCTCCGTCTCTTCCTACATCAATATCACTGGTTCACAGTCCTGCAGGTGTGTCTCGAAACGAGTGCTCCAATCACAGAACTTGAAAGAATGTACAAGCGTTTTAACACTCTCAGCACGATACTCGTTAATCACAAGGGTATTAATGTTGGGTCAGTTTAAAAATCACGTTCACCCACCTAACGCGATTCCATTCCTTACTTCGGTGAGCAAGGAACACGAGGTGAAATATTTTGTCTTTCAAAAGATATCCTTCGCCCGAATAAAACCGCTCAAATATGAAATACGCCAGCGTGCGTAATAAACTCAAACACTACCCACGAGTGTGGTTGGTGTTATAGTTTCACGTGAAGCTGGCTACACTCTCCAACACAACAGGCCAATCAGAGAGATTCGTCGTTGCAGCTGGCGAGTCCTGAATGGGCCAAGAAGTTAGAAGATGAGACGTAAACGAAGACGCAAATAGACTTTTCGCATCAAGCCTGCTGCAAGTCATTATTCCAGTACATCATTTTATCCAGTTTCGAAATATACTTTAGTATATTCTAGCACCGTTTGAGATCGCGATATTCTCGAGTCTCTTGTCATCGCGTAACGTGCTAACTGTCAGACGGACTGAAGAGTGCTTGGAGGGTGTGTGTCTGTATTGGGTNGTTGTTTGGGTGGCTGAGTAAAATGTTGCATTTTATTACTACTCATTTAAGGTAAAATGCAATAGCTTACATTTGTTTGCTATGCACATGAGTGTATTTAGATCAATAACACTTGTTTAACAATGTAACATACACTTTTTTGAGCTATAAAAATGAATAATTTTTAACACGTAATTTTTATGTTTAACAGACACTATTTTATTTTTCACATGATTAATTTTACTATGTGGTGAGATTTATTTATTTGTTTTGAAACAGAGCCCATAATATTCATTATTTTGTTTTAACAGTATTTTTATTTTGGCCGCATATATATGTCTTTATGTTTTAACATTGTGTAGGTGTACTTACAAAGTCATATGACTATGCTTCTGATCTTTGGCGCAGTTTTAAGTGGCAGTACGTATGAATTTAAATTGTAACCTTCGTGATTGGCCAGTGGTTTAAAGAACATTATTAAGTTAATTTGTCAACGAAGAAGACGGACATCTTGTTACCCGACGTCAGGCAGCCAGCCCGGGTGGGCTGTGCACTGTGTGTTAAATCTAGATTTGTATTAGAGAAGTCTGAGTTCGCACCCCTGAAATTAAGACGTCTGCTTGAGACGATGACGCGAGGTGTTTAAAGCAATAAGTAGGCTTGTATGAGCCCCCTCTGCGTAGCTTTCAGAGAGGTTAGCTAGAACTCGTGAGACATCCGTTAAGGTGTCATTGAACTGTATGCTAGCGCCGTAAGTCGTGTGCTTGCATATAGGGAAGACGTCACGCAGGGCTGCTGCGCATCCGGAGAGATGCCGCGTCGGCGTACCTGTCCATCGGGAACTTCAAGATCATCGAAATTCTACGTATGAAAACTAATTCCAGCTAAGAAATTATAAATAAAATTTTCACATAATATCGTCCATAAGGCCTTCTGGAACATTTTCACGACGCCATGTTGTTTTTCGTACGTGCACGACTATTCCAACATTTTACTACGGCAAACCTGAACTGAATTTTCACTCTGCCGCTGGCTGATTGCAAACGTTTTATTTAAATTAACTACTTTTGAAGGAATACTAAATAATTATAGCGTAATTTCTGAATTTTTTTAAGTATTTTAATTTATAACCGCCACAAGGTCACTAGTGTTTCAAAGGATACTTGCCCCAAGCAGATATATTTCAATTATATAGTTATTCGGAGCCATAGATAATTTGCTAATTTGTAATGCCATCTGGGTGAATTATTTCGTTTTTCTGAAAAAAAAAAAAATTATTCTGAGTTTAATTTAACTTCCAGATATTTTTCAAACACAGTCGCCCATTGTTGTAATTTAGTAGTAGTAACTAATTTTTCTCCTGGTGTTCCTGTTTGTGTGCAAAAGTAACTCTTCAGCCTGTCTTCAATCGTCACTAAGGCGTATCTTATTTCCAGTTCTCTCTAACTGTTTTGTGTTGTCAAGGAGTTAAAGGGGCAATTATTCTGATGTTCACTAAGCATACCAATTCAGAACTCAGTTTGGATGGTCGTCACTGCGCAGCTAGGGTTGGCACTCTAACCAGAAAATTCGTTACACGTACTACAGCTGTCGCAACGTCATCTTCGTATACACTGAGGCGTGCAGAACTCCCCCTTTCTCCCCCAGTTTATTATTATTTTGCATTACGTTTAGTGTCTCACATTGTTGTATGTATACTGTTCTGTGCGGAGTACGTACTAGTCGTCTCGCCATTACATATTTTAGACTAGGCCTACGTTTTACACTACACGTTACATTGACTGGCGCGCCAAGTCTGGCCACGATAGGAAAAAGTCTGCTATTTCTTTTATCCAGTGACGCAAGTATTTCATGAGTAGGAGACAGCGCACTCCATATAATCTCAGGCCTTCCACGCCTATCAATTACGAAATTATAGAGCTCGTAACCTAGAATGAAAAAACAACCGAAGTAACACGCGTGGTAGAGGGCACGGACACTGCTGCCAACAGTGAGGGGACACAGCCACAGGAACCGTTCGCTGCACCTGCACTACCGTCCGAAACACCCGTGGCTTATCCAGGTGCCCCCGAGCCATGAAGCAATACAACAGGCGTTCATGCAACAGATTTCTGTAATGTTGCAAAACCAGGCCGCTGCGAACAGGACACATTTAGCGGAGAATAGGGCGCATTTATCTGAAGAGTTGGGAAAGCTACAAAACCAGGCCGCTGAGAGCAGGGGGCAATTAGCGGAGAAGGTAGATGGCGAACTGCAGTCAGGCCGAAAAATTAGAGAGAAAATTGCGACAGCAGGCAAGTGGGCTAACTCAGGACATGCAAACCCAGTTGCAAAACCAGGGAGCCGAGAATAGGGCGCATCTGACCGAGAAGTTAGAGGAAAAATTACAGGAGCAGGGCAGCCAAATTCAACGGCAAATTACACAGCTGGCAGGCAGCTTAACTGTAAAATTGATTCAGGTGCATGAGGAGGTAGATAATGTACGCAGAGAGGTAGCAGCTAACAGAGAGGAGCTCGAGTTGGTGAAAGAGCATTGCACACTGCAAGTAAGCGCCGTGGAACAGCGAGTACACTTGATAGAGAGGGAACCAGCCTCCGCGGCTGACTCTACACAAGTCAACGAGCTTGTAACAAACCAGAAACCAGCTCGACTCCTTCGATCGACACTTGGAGAATAGATTTGAATAGGTGGAAAAAGCTGCCAGTTTCGAGCGAACTAAAGTAGACTGAACACATCGCTAAAGTAGCTGAAAAGATCGATCAGTTAGGTCAGGTTGTTGTAGGCATGCATAACATGCAGATCGTTGTCAGTGCTACAGTAAGGGAGGAAACTACACCAGCTAGCACCACTATCACTTCCCCTACCGTTACACCGTGGCCAGATGCAGATGCGGTAAACACAATAACCACACTGACCAACCCACAGAATGCTCCCACGAGTACCATACTGCACCATCCCTCCAAACTCTGCTCCGAGCAGTTACCCAGGTTTGAAGGAAATCTCGGAGAAAACCCAGTCAACTTCCTCATTAAATTCGAGGAGTATGCTGCCCTATTCGGCCTACCAGATAGCGATATGCTGCGCTTCCTTAACCTTGCACTCCGTCCAACAGCACACAACTGGTGGGAGGTAGTGCGTGCCACAGTCACGAACTATTCAGAATTGCGATACAAGTTCCTGGAGCATTTCTGGCGCAAAAAGATCCCAAGGGAACCTGAGAGACCTGATGCACGCCGAGCGCTTTTTCCCAGACAAAGGGAAAGCCTGGAGACGCACGTTTCTGAGGTATACGAAAAGTCGCGCCACCTCACCCCGCCTATAGACGATGACGAGTTCGTTGCCATGGTGCTGCACCAGCTATACTGCAGGTACCAGACGCACTGGACCGGCAGGCAGGATTGCGATCTTGTGACGCTCAAGGAAGGGATGTTAGCCTTCGACCAGATCGACCGTCTGCAGAGGCAGCAAGCGAACCGCGAGGGCTTAAAACCTGTGCGGAGTGAGCGAACACCACCTCTATACCCAGGCAACCAGTTCCAGAGCTACAGGGGTGCTCACAGAGACAAGACCAGAACTCCAGAGTAAACACTTAGGAGGTGAATTTTTTTGAGCCCTATCAATTGCAAAACCGGGACCGTAGACGGGACGGCCAGCATTCCTGCCGTCGGAGGAAGCATTACTCCGGTAGACGATCTAGGCGAGGACGGCACTGCAGAGAGGCGAGAGAAGAGGAGAGTGACCACGACGGCGAACGTTCTGACGAAGGTCGCGGACGCAGAACAAGTCACCCGCCAGATGCGCAATACCTGCACCTCCTGCTCCACCTGGACCGAGCCAGCACGGCCATCAAGGGGCTCAAGTTTCAAGCAACCGGGGACCGAATACTTGCCACAGTCAGGGGCAGCGACCCAACCAAGCCGATCAAAGTGACGGCGGAAAGCAAAACTTGGAAATGCAGTTTAACCAAGGAACTGCAGGTTACGTGGTACACCCCAGAGGTCGGTATTTTGCAAACCAAGCACCACTTGATCCACGCACACCTGTTTTCGTGCGCACACCACCAGGAAACGAGCGGGTAAATACAAATGCGGCAGCTTCCGGCAATACAATCAACCGACATTTAAACTGGCCGGCGATCGATTGTATTTAATTCCGCTAATCTGCCAACTCCGCCTACCATATCAGAAGCGCCTGGCATGCCCACCACAGAAGTTAACGAGAGGATTGAAGTCATTGTAAGAAACCGGTCAAATATCACAGCTGAGAGGAGGAGCTCACACGCAAAGAAGTCTAAGTTAAGTGTTCCCACGCATCGTTTAAGTGGCACGAAAGGACTTTGGTAAGTAGAGCTTCTGTATATTTAATAATATATTTTTACAAAAAACATACAGTTTACAACCTAACCTATAAATATGTTGAAAACGAAAAAGTATCATTGGGCTGATTGCAGTATGTAATGAAATACACTGCAAGAAATTTGAAACAACCTCTATCACATTGCTGTGTTGCGCAATGTACATTTTTGGATATATGCTATTGCCGAATAACTATTTTTACAGGGGAGCAATGCAACAAAACTGGAACTGGTGGCGGGAAGGATACGAATCCAACCGAAGTTGACCCCATAGTTCTTTAGATTCTTGGGAGTGAAAATCCAGTTGTGGAAGGGATAGGGGAAAGAGATTCGTTAGAAGATGAGCGTGATGAAAAGTTATCCAGAGTAGTGCAACGGAATTGATAATAAAGGAGACCTAACTTGTGGAGTGGACAATTCAATGACAGATCCTAAATGTGGGAAGCGTTTGGTTATTATCGTTCTTAATCCCTTCATTCCTTCAGTAGCGTCATTCTGTCAGAACAAGCATAATGCCTATCTGAAGAAATACTACCTTTCAACATATAATATCTCAAAAAATAGCTAATTTGCTTGTATTGGCAGTATGTATACACATAGTGGACGTAGTTATTTAGTGGTTAGCTTATCTTGAATATGTTGTGAATTGAGGTTATGTAAAGTAAGGTTAGAAGATGTATAAGGAAATGTTATGTATGCATAGGATTAATCGTTTCTCCTAACAGTTACCGTAACAGTTATGTACAGGTCAATACATATTTTTATGTTAACATTAAGGTATTTGAAAGGCAAAAAACGTATTGTACACATCTGATATAACCTCAACATATGAAATTGCTTAAGTATTTATTTTGTACTATTTGTTTTCTTCAATAAATCGCATGTTTTGAAAAATCTGTAGAAGTAGTAATTCAACGATACATATAGTTATAATTTCTATTTCAGACAAAAGAAAAAAAGGCAAGCTTCGACTACTGTAGATTGTTCCCTTGATGCTGTTGGAGATGAATACATTAAGAAGAGGAAAAGGAAATTGGACTTGCAAATTGAGTATTTGGAACTTCTGAACTATAAAACCAAGCTGGAATTGTCAGAGATTGAACAACGGCTCTCTCTTCCAAGTTCACAGAGGATCTTCCAGGACACACTACTGCATTTACTGGAAATGAAAGTGTAGTTTATGTTGCACACGACAACATTATTTTGGCTGACGGAACAAACACGCAACGTAAACCTGGAATGTTGTGTAAACCTTTCTGAAACACATAATGTTTGAAACATAGGCTCTACATCGAAACATGCACAGGCTTTTTTACAAACATTTCGGTGTTTCTTACATTACTGTACATTTGTATTGTTTTATAAAATATTTTAACTGTGCATTTATTCTGTTCAACTTTTCTGTTTACCGATACCCGAAAATGATCCACGAGCGCTCGAAAACGATTCATTCCTTCATCCATGGCTGCTTCTCGTGTAATAAGCACTAATTCGTCCAGATCATCTGCTTCCTCGGGTAGAAGAGCTTCGTGGTGGTAATCTTCACTTCTTGCAAGATTGCACATTTTCCACACATGCTTTTATTATTTTGCATGCATAAGCAGGTTGTACTGTAAAGTGGTTAAGGCAAGGAAAATTTTCCTTCAATACACCAAAATCACACTCAATAACTCTTCTTGTATTTTTATGTGCTTTTAAAAATTTAATTTCTGCTTCATCATGAGGGTTAGTACATACTGGTGGAATCAGCCACGTTTTTGTCAGATAACCACTATCAACAGGTATAATTCCGCCTTCTATAGGCCTCCAACCTCCATACATTCTCCTGCAGAGGTAACTGTTACGCAGAACCCTGGCAACGTGCACACTTCTAGGCCAGTTCGCATAAACATAATAAAATTGATAATCTGGCCCACATACCATCAAGTGATGGAGTGATTGCCATGGCTATCAACGTAATCTGGTTCGTTTTCATTTGGAGCATCAATGTCTATCAATACATCCGATGGCCAATGGCATATGCGCCATACTGTAGAACCGATTGACCACTTGAAGAATGTTGTCAGGCCATCAGACACACCTGCGTAGTATAACCTCATTTACTGCACTTACAAGTTCTCCAGTATATCTGCAAACACCTGTCTTACAAATGCCATGCATATCAGCTGCAGAATGATATTCAGCTCCAGTCCCGAGACAATGTAACGCCACCTGGATCAATAGCTTTCCCGTCAAGGAATGGCTTCTTACTGTCACACGTCGTAAATTAGGTCCCATTAAGGTTAACATTTCCTCTAGTTTGTTGAGGTTAGGCGAAATCTTTCATTAAATTTGAAAACATTTTGAGTTGTGTATATAACCCAAATTCCATATACCCTATGTCTTCTCCGTACCATTTTCCTTACAATAATAAAATTTTCCTCTTCTGCATCAGTTGATCACCACATTTTATAGAAAAAACCGCCTACAAATATAAAATATATGATGTATTTGTAAACGTGTCACTGCACTGACCATACTCATAAAATCTTATATTTGACAAGTTAATCTGAAAAGTTAGTTTCTTTTGTGCAACAGAACACTTTTCACAATGTAAAAATTTACTTGTCGGAAGCTCGTCACTTGTCCCTTGTCATTTATTCCATGTCACTACTTTTCGGAAACACTAAATCATCACTAGTACATACTCGTCACTAGTCATGCTTGTCACTTGTCAAGCTTGCTGTTTTTAGAAAAAAAAGGCCCAGGGCCCTAAATTAAGGAATATTATTTATTTGTGTGTAAAAGTTCGTGCTTAGCTCGAATTATGATATGTACTTGCCCCAGCCAAAATCTTTATTTGTAATTATTATTCACGCCCTCCAATCGTTTTTATAAGAGCAAACACTAAAAGTAGAAATGTGTTTGGCATTTAGTGTTAATGAGCAAGCTTAATTCAATGGATAAACATTACGAATTGAAGTGCGAAATAAATATAGCTGTCATCTAAAGGATCTGTTCACTATTCTCCTTTCCCTTAAGGAGCTGCGCAGGACAGTCCTACAAATAATATTTTTAACCATGTCATGATTATCTTAATTTTTGACTAAGATGGCAAATTTAAATAAGGTAATTGCGAAAGCGAATATATTGATATATCCAGTCTAGCGACAGAATATTAACCAACATGTGAAGATATTTCGTTATATTTCCACTCTAGTGCAAAAAAAACCAACCTTGTTCTTCACGTAAACTGAAGAGCCAAAAAACCTGGTACATCTGCCTAATATCGTGTAGGGCCCCCCGAGCACGCAGAAGTGCCGCAAGACGACGTGGCATGGACTCGACTAATGTCTGAAAGTATGCAGGAGGCAATTCACACCAGGAATCCTGCAGGGCAGTCCACAAATCCAATCTGTGCCAATTTGAGAAAGGGATTGCACGTCTGTCACGTTTAATGATTCTCGTCAGTCGTCGTTTGTCCCGTTCTTTCACGATCTTTTTCCGGCCGCAGCGATCTCGAAGATGTGATGTTTTACCGGATTCCCGATATTCACGGTACACTCGCGAAATGGTCGTACGCGAACATCCAAATGTTATCGCTACCTCGGAGATGCTATGTCCCATCCCTCGTGCGCCGACTATAAAACAACGTTCAAACTCACTTAAATCTTGATAACCTGCCATTGCAGCAGCAGTAACCGATCTACCTGCCGACCGCATCGCGTTACTCTGATTGGTTCCATGCCTCTGTTATTTGCATACGCACGCCTATGCCAGTTTTTTTTTGGCTCTTCAGTGTAAGTTCTAACACAATATAAATAGGAAGATTTTACAGAGTTACATTTATTTCATGAAAACTGCAATCAGCCCATTTAATTACATACAAAATATAATAATCTGTTACTCATGCGATATCAATTGGCCTTTTTAGTTGCCAAACTAAAACCATTGAGCTTCCCAACCTGAGCAGGATAAAAACTCTACTGTAAATATATGCCTCGTGCAACGATACAAGGAACTCTCATGATCTGGTGATGGTAGCGCGCTTACAGAATAGCGTTAACTGGTTGCAATAATTCTCTCCTACATTGCACGGGGAGTTACGAAATCGAGTGAAGTTATTCCTTGTACCTCCGGTAAGCGATGCCGGAAGTGACTCACTCGCCCGCGGAGTGAACCGGAAGTCTGACGCGGCCACACACAACGCTGTTGTTACCTTCCGACTCATTCCCCTCCCCTCCGGCACTTTTCCTAAACTCCTTTGAAGGTATTCCGAGCTACGCGTTTGGTGGCCAGCAGGGAATCAAAGCGTCCGGCTGTCAGACAAACTTCCTTACAGAGTGCACTTGAGAAAAAAAATCTTTAAGGTGATTACGAACTACTTTTGTTAATGTAGACCTCACAGAATATTTTGTGGAACAAACTTTTTTTATTGTCGCCAGACAATGTGTTTGTCAGTTGCCGCAGAAATGTTAGATGCTAGCATGCAAGCAGCAACACTGATTATTGAGACTCTCGAAGTGTTTTGTATGTTGCAGGCTTTGATATATGTATACATCGTAAGAAAAAGTTTTGTAGTTTTTACAGATAAATTGTTTGTAATTTTACAAATGCTTGTAACAGTAGGAAGATTTCTCTTGTAAAATCACTCGTTTGTAAAACTACAAGGGCCGTGTTTGTAATAGACCTTAAGAAATGTTCGTATTAAACTGACCCGTATCTACGAGCATCAGCAAACCGGCGGACACTCAACAACGTAAAACCGTATATAGCTGTTTGTGCAAACTCTATGGATGATGTAAAGTGTGGTTGCGTACAAAAATAAATGTATTAAAAGTTTTAATAACGCAAAACACTCCAAACAACTCAAATAATCATAACAAAACGACAATTTCAATAAAACGTGACCGTATTACTCGTTAACTGTTAATTTTCCTTAGCTACGCAGAGCTCTTAAAATGTAATAAATGTATTCTTGTTCACCAAATAACTTTTTTTATATTTTGTAAGTATTTGCATCTATGTTTAGTCTAAAAGAAAGTGCTAAGATTGTAAGTGAAGTTGGTCATTTGGTTGAGGCTGTGGGATAGTTATACAAAAGGTTTAGGTTCTAATCCCCGGGCCGAAAAAGTCAATTTTCTTTTTTCGTAAATTATATTTTGAAATATATTTTTTTAGTTATTCGCTGTTATTAATTCGTCACATTTGTTTTCTAGTGGAAAAAAAGATAATATTATATACACTTCTCAATGATGTAAGATGTAATATTACAAATATTACAAATCAGATTTTACGAGAAAACTGTTTATAGTTTTACAAAGGATTTTGTTGGCAACTAAGTTTATATGAGTTTTTTTTTTGTTTTTGTATTTAAACCTTTTTGTAGGTAAATAAAGTTAAAATTATGTTGAAATGCATATACGTACTGTTTTAGATATTTTAGAAAACCAAATTTTTAAATTTATTTCAAAATAACGACAGTTTTATTTAATCTAATATTTTGTCGATTGCTCATCGCGAACAATACTTTGCCAACTGCCGACTGCTCATTCTGAAAGAGGCCTAACGGATGTAGTTTTGCAGTTGCGCCAATGTGTTTTACTCTGGATGACACGAATGCTATTGCTATTAACTAAATATTTCGTGGAAGCCAATAAATATATTTTTAGTAAGAAAGTATGTTACTGAGAACTAAATTGCCTTAGTACTTGTTAATCTACGGATTAACGGATTAACACTTGCACAATTATCAATTTTTTTTACCAGCAAAATAATTAAGTTTTGAGAAGCATCAACCAAATATTACAACTATACGCTGTTTGCGGTTAATTGAGAACCTTTGCAAGCCCTGCTGCCAACTGAACTGGAAGCCGCATGCCAGTATGTAATGTAGAAACGGGTAGACAATTTTTTTTCAAATGTAGATTTCGGAAGTGCTTACTTTATCGCGAACAGCTTTGACTAACAAATATCCCGCGCGTATTTCACGTTAAAAATGCTCAGCGTCTCAGATATGCAATAGTTTCTGCGTAGCGTGCGAGGCGACGCAGTTGGAAAACTGCGCGCCAATGTTCCGAGTGTGGTTCGGTGGCGAGTGAGACGATTGGCGTCACTAAACAGTTGCTGTCTTTGCCTCCCGTGAGGGTGATGTGAAGTGCAGATGGAGCACCTACGGATGGTGGGGGAAACGAGAGTGCCCAGATAAAAACTTCCTGGCCAACAGCAGCATCCGCCATGTCCCCATTTACGAAAAACCCGGAAATGACTTATACCTGGAACCTGGATCGTTGTGGAGAAAGGCAGGTGGTCTGACTTCTACACCACCGTGGCGCAGGGTGTAGAGCGGATTTCACAAAAGTTTGGTGATCGGTGGGGCGAGTGGACGTCGTGGATTTGCCTCGGCATTCTGCACGTACTCGACATGACAGTGTCTGGGACGATACCGCCGCCACAGAATACTTGAGAGTAAAGAGGTGAAATAGACGCTTTTAACGCCAACTCCAGCCTCACAAGCCAGCAAAATGGCGGCACTGGCCAGGAACATCTCGGAAAGCCGTTCGCCAATCAGCGCCTAGTAACCTGCTCGCCGGCCGGTAGCCCAGCCAAAAGGGAACCTTTCGCATCGTGCAGTAGCCAATCAAACAGAAGGTCAGTTCCCAGATAGGTTTACCAGACCCTCAGGATAAAAAAAAGGAGGACATTCTATTTGGAAAGAAGAGAATATGTAATTTAAAAGTAGGATAATGCAATTTAATTGGCGCCTCTAATTACTTACACCAGAAAACAATACTGTTACAATACGCCTGAGGGGCGTATCTGAGTTCGTGAGGGATGGGGGTCTTAATAAAATAAAAGAACGAAATTCGATTTAAGTTTATTCACACTCCTATTATTTACAGCGTTAATCCATCGATCTCCACTATTGCTCTTTTTATTTCTCAATGAGCGCAATTTAAATGTATTTTTTACTCTAATTAACGTCTTTATTAATGTCTCTGTTTGGTTATAGTCAACAAACTCATGCTCATTATTAACACACTTTCAGTCTTTCTGTTGCCATAACTTGTAATGTCTTCCCCTCACGCATCTAGTCCATTAGTCCAGCCTGCCAGCTGCGCTGTTCAGTTGTTTGATACTCGCAGTCGCAGATTTCCCTTCCGCTGGTCACTTCTCTCGCCGCTAGTCGTTTATCGCTGAAACTTAACCACTCATCCATTCAACAACTCCCGACCCAGAGGCTCATCGCACTACTTATACTCTGCTGGCCTTGACCTGGAAAGTTCGACGCATCCCGAGTCACGCTTAGAGAAACTAGGGCAACAGACAACTAGAAAATTATTCAAATAAATACAGAAACTCAATACAACCAAAGTCAGCAGTGCTCGCTGCAGAAAGGATTATCATGCCGGCTAGCTTTTGTAATAGATATGCGATTCCTGGGTATCGCTGGCTTGTCATTCAATATATTCAATTGACACTTATCTGTCCTTCACTTCCACTCGCTCGTGTAGAACAAAGCAGCGAGCGTGTAACAATACGTTAGTTTTTTTTCGTATAATAATTTAGCAAAATCATTAGTACTTCCAACAAAAAAAATGCTAAAACTGTTATTAATAACATAGAATAACGTTCCCGTTATCAATTAACATACAATATGAAGACTAAGTACCAGTGAACTAAACTTTTATACTTACAGTAGTTTTTCATAACGAAACGCTTTTATAAACACACTGCACTACGGAAATAAATCTAAATAAGAATTAGAAAAAAATTTCGTAAACATAATTTACATGTTTTATCGAATAACATACACACGTTTTTATATGATCAACCTAGTGAATGCTGACAACACAGCTGTAACACGTTTTGTTGTACAAAGATAATAATATCACAATAATAGAACAATAACTACTATTATTATAAGTTCAAAGAAGCCCAACATCTTTTATCTTCACGAAAAATCCGGCCGGACGCAAAACAATCCTTTTGCCGGAGGAGCCGCGGTGGTGTAGTGGTTAGACTAATCGCCTCCCACCTAGGTGAACCGCGTTCCACCCCTGTCGGGGTTGCCCCTGGTTATTCGCATTTTGGAATCGTACTGAACAATGCCGTAAGACATTTCGTCTCTGCGTACTTATCTACTTGATGCCACCGCACCCACTGAAGCAAAGTGAAGTACGGCTAATTCGCGATAACTGGAGCACCTTTGAAATCAACCTTCTACAAAAAAATATCCTGCCCATAGGGAAAGTAGTTCCATGTTTGAGCGTCATGTTAACAGCATGACCTGCAAAACTACGGACATTAAATATATTTAATATTCTGTATCTTCTGTATTTTTTTAACGTAAACGTAAGAATTTGCATATAATCTGGTGTTCAGGGATAACTGAATATTAGTAACACGCATACATTCCTGAAAACTCGACGGTTCTACTTGGAATAGAGCATGAATAAAGTGATTAGACTTATGACAATTTTCAATTTATATATGGTAGGAAGATATAAATTTAGAGAAAAAAAAAAATATCCTGAGCAGGGTTTTCAACAGTGCGACACTTGAAACGATATACTGGCCGAGAAACTTAGAATAAAACGCCAGGTTAAGCCCACTTACTGATCACACTATATTTTTTTAGACCACTGGAGCCTTTGTCTGTATGTAATATTAAATAAATCGTTCTTCATCTGTTTGGCTATCTGTGCGTGCAGTCTGGTATGTTTTTGAACGGTTTGGCATTTTCACTGTCAGGCAGTATAATAACTTTCCCGATTACTCAGCCATTAGATTAAATTCCACTTAGCTTCCAGGGCCTGCGTAACTCTGGACCAATAACCAAAGTTTAACTCACACATGAACGAATTCCAGGTGGTTGAGTCGTAACGCAGCGATCAGTAAACACAAAACCGCTGCACAAAATGAATATGAAGTTTATACACTGATTCCAGAATATATAGCAAATGATCCGATCTACAGCTTCTCGTGCACACAGTAACCTATTGCAAATATGCGAATGCTTGCAGAGGATATAAACCCACACTCAGTCAGTTTGGAGGAAAATCAGTTTTTTTTAACATAAAGTAATTATGGTGTAAATATGTGGAACAAACGTAGTTTGTACAGATTTTTTTAGACCACCTTTGGAAAATCTCGAAGTTTATTTCGGTTAATAAGCACTGCATTTTATAGCTGGTATGTACTGTTAATATAGCCAGTAAATACCTAACACAAAATTAAATGTAGCTAATCTGTGCCAGTGACCAATGAAAAAAAAAAATTAGTTCAACATGAATTTACCAATATTAAAAATTAAGTGATCTAACCTGAAAAGCTTTTAACTAAATCATTGACCACTCTAATAGCAGTTACCTGACATACTTGAAAAATAAACGACCTATGTAAAATTTTATTGACTTGCTTTCATTACTAATCTAAGCATAGCAATTTTACATGTCTCCCACTCATTATATACTTCCAAGGACGTGTTGGCAATAAACGAGTCAGTTGCCTAAGGCACTGGAGTTTTATGCGGAGCATAATTTTATACTCAACACGCCCCAGTAATTCCAACGGAGAGTTCTTTATACTAGCCAATCAACAAACATGGTTACTCTGTGGCCACAGAGAATGTAAGTACACAGTGGCGAAATAGCGTGGCGGTACCTTTAATGTGGGCGTACCCATTCTCTGGTTGGCTGCATGAGGCTCTGGGGACAGGCCTTCTGTCTGACTGGCTACAGCGTTCTGCGAAAGGTTCCCTATTGGCTGGGCTTCCGGCTGGCGAGTAGGCTATAGGTCACAAGAGTATCTGATTTCCGAACAGCGTTCTGACATGTTGCTGGCTTAGCACCGCCATTTTACTAGCGTATGCGGCTGAAGTTCATGTAATAAGCTGCTGATTCTCCCCTGCGTTCTTAAGTATTCTGTGGGCGCTACACAGAAAAAAATTTTCATGTGGCGCCAACAGTATTAATGTTACTACAGCAGTAATTTTTTTTGTATCTGTGAGCCGTCAGCAACTAATATTGCAATTAATGTGATATACTGTCCAACTAAGAATGTTAATGCAACATTAAGTACTTTTGTGACAACGTTACCTTCTTATTGTACTGTCAACAATGAGATGTTGTTTATGTTGCAGCAAAACAAATTTTGTGTTGAATTGACGTTAACACACGTGTTAAAATTTTTCTTTCATATTCTTTGCTTTAAAAAAAGTTTCTATGTAAAATAATTGAAGTACAATTATTTTGTCACAAAAAATTATCACCAACGGTTACTTAGAACCTTTATTATCATTAACACATCAACAGTATATTTACATTATAGTAATATCAGTCTTTGTATATGGTAAATATTATTGACTTTGTCACAATGTTCAACCTATATTAATTTTACAACACAGACGTTTAAAGAAATGCCTCAATAGTAACGTATTGTACTTTTTTCTGTGTACGCTCACGAGGCGAGGCCAAATCAGTGAAGGTTCCGTCGTTACTTCCGAAGCGTATATGCATAATAAGCAGCGAGTCGATAAATAAGTGGTTCGGAGTCTATAATAAGGTGAAACGGCAGTATTTAACTTTTCTGTGCGTATCCCTGCGACGTTAATCCCTGAATATAAATTTAAAATATCTTTACCCACAGGGACTTCGGAAAGGAAGGGTCAACGGGGGCATTTGCCCCTTCCTCCACACAANGATTTTGGCCCGGGTGGGGGGGGGGGTGGCACTTGCCTTTACTCCAGTGTTACTAGGGGCCACAAAGGACAATACTACACGAAAAGGTTTCACAAGAACACTGTGTCGTTCGATTATATTTACTTAAAATCAAGGACTGGAGTGGAAACGGTTTATTAACGTACGCCGGTGTTATGCCTGAAGGCTTATAAGTAGGGTCACCTGTTTTTCGCGATAATATTTACGCGGAAGCCAGACTTAAATATCCTATGGGCACAATTGCAGTCTTCATTTGACTGTTGGCCGCTTGTGTTTGTGTGAAGACCGCCTGTTACATGAGTGAGCCAATTAGAATTCAAGTTTCTCCGATATTAACCTTCCGTGATTCGCAGGCGGACAGATGAGACGCGTAACTATTCAAATGATCCAACCACGAAAGTGCTTCTGGACTAAAGTGCGTTAAAACACAACTTGTCCTGAAATATATTCGCGAAAAACAAGATCACAAACCAGCACCAATACAGCCATAGTTTTCATAGAAATATTATTAGTTGCTGGTGGCATACCGAAGTTTTGCAACTAAAAGTTGCTCGTGCATACCAATTAACCAGCAGAAAATCACATATAATACATCGATTTAGCAATTATTAGGAGTTTACGAATACTCATTAGCCCAAGTCTCTTCTGTTAGGCTTACATAATATAAACTGTCAAATGTATTTTCTATTTAAAGGACGGAAGGCTTTTTAGCCTACTTTACGAAGGAAAGAAAGGCTTATGTGATCACTTTCCTGTGCGCGTGTGTGTAAGTGAGTGTGCGTCTGTGTTTGTCTGTGCGTGTGTGTCCCCCCTTTCAATTTTTGAACGCGTTCACCGAATTTCACCAAACTCGGTAAACATTTAGTACTAAGTAAGGATACCTGACGAGTGGGAAAAGGGGAATTCTGGGAAAGTGGCGCGGGGCGCAGGACGAGAGCACAAGCCGAGGCCATCTTGGATGACGTCATTTTTTCCCTTTTTCCCTCAAAAAACGGCCAAAACTATTGGAATTAGCCAGAACATTTCTCAAATTTTCTTCAAAAAAGGTTTTCGCACAATTTACGTCGATGGCTCCACAATATGGCTAAGTTACTGGTTTTTTTGGGAACGAGGGATCGATGGTTTGAGGGTTTCCTCCTAACATTCATGCTCTATCATACCATACTAGCACCATCAATCTTGCCTGAAGAATGTTCGAGTCCATCGCCCCATCATGCAACTTTTCCCGTCATGCTCTATCATTCCACCCTAGGTTTTCTAATATTCCTTCCGATATCCTTTCACCTGACATCTTGGCACGGACAAGTCTCAAGCTCTACCATTCCACAGTACGTTTTCTCATATTCCATCTTACCTGTAGAATGTTCAAGTCCATCGCCCCGTCATATAACTTCTCCCATCATGCTCTATAATTCCAAAATAGGTTTTCTCATATTCCTTCCGGTATCCTTTCACCTAACATTTTGGCAGGGACAAGTCTCATGCTCTATCATTCCACCTCGGTTTTCTCATACTTATAAGCATAGTTAGCCTTAATTTCCAATCCGTTTAAAATATAGCTACCAAATTCATAACATTAACATCATCCCCCCTCCCCACAACGAAAATGACCGCAGGGTCAAATATCCCCTAAGCGCACTTGTAAGCACTTACCTACCAACCAGCGCAATCACATATTACACAAGCGTCGAGTGCTGTACGCAGAGTGTGTTAAACATCGCTATACACTTCCAGACCATCCGGGCCAGTGGGCCTACAACAGAATAGCAAACGACTTCTTTACGAATCGACTGAAACGAAACCATCGTATTCAGTGTACAACCAACACTCACACCGCCAGCAGCGGAACACACCCGACCCGCCTGACTTCGCGAGATCAACTAACATCATGAGAATCTGTGAGGCCTTCCCAGGCGACCGACGGCCAGCGCGGACGCCGTGCTGGTCTCGACAAGCGAAGGGATCACACAGAACACTAACAGGTTTTTTTAAAATTTGGCGAAGAAGTAGGCTATATTAATTTATGTGCTTTAAGTCTCTTATTTTGGAATGGCGCGTATACAAACATTTAAGCTTAGTGTGCTATATCTACGAAACTATGTAACGCATTAATATTTAACTTTGTAAATTGTATCTTTGATAATAATCGAATGTGCTAATATATTTTTTTGCCGTCCATTTATGAAGATCGTCAGATGATCAATGGAGGTTTTATACCATATCTCAAGGGCTAATCAACCGATATGCAAACAGAGATCCTCCTTTGCCGGATTTTTTGGAAAGTAGTGTTAGGTGAGTAACCTGAACATTTCGTAATTTTGAGGATAATTCGACTAATTTCCAAAAAAAATTTGCACACCTGCAGAAGGCCAAGTAAAGTTACATGATTTAAATGGTGTCAGATAATTATTTT
Source organism: Clitarchus hookeri (assembly GCA_002778355.1). Taxonomy (NCBI): domain Eukaryota; kingdom Metazoa; phylum Arthropoda; class Insecta; order Phasmatodea; family Phasmatidae; genus Clitarchus; species Clitarchus hookeri. The sequence continues at coordinate 67,318 of NQII01004793.1, read as the reverse complement.
AAAGATGGTGACCAAATAAATATTTTTACATGTTCGCCATATCTATTTAACAATATAACAATTTCAATCACACTTTTTATGCTGATATCACCTATTAAAAACATCGTGTATAGAGTCTCTTTATAAGAAATTTTGTAAGATATCTTCATTTAAGAAAAAAAGGATTTTATGCCATATCTCGGAGACCAATCAACCTATTTCCATTAAATTTTTTACACAAGTAGCGTTATGGTAGGCCATGTAAACTTACGTGTTTTAGTGGCGCAGACGTTTATTTTCAAAATAATGGCCGAGTAAATATTGCAGGTTTGTGAACCATTTCTTTCAAAACATTGCACTGGTTACATCCGAAGTTGATGCTTCGAATCCTACCTCTGAGATGCAGTTAATTGCAAGTTAGCCTAATTTTACGAGTTTTTCTGCATTCGAATCCCGGGCAAGTCACTCTTGTATTTTAATTTTCTTTCTACTATTTCACTTGTTTCTGGTTCCATCAGTAATGATATTGCTGTCAATGATACGTCAAAGTCTACATACCATCAAAGCTTTCAAGGACTTCACTAAAATTTATTTGCACACATGTAGAGGAAAGTAGACTCATTAGTAATCAGTAACGTCTTGTTTTATAATAAATATGTAATTGACGACGCATCTGTTTGTATCCAGATGTTTACAGGTTCCAATTCTGAGTAGTGATTATTGAGAACAGGAATCTGTGAGATCATTGGAAAGATTCCGAAAATTGTTGTCTAGGAAAAGAAGTACGGTACATACGAGGACAGAATGGTACCTTAAAGATAACATACATGCTATAAATTTTATTTGGAGCCTTCCAACATCGTTAAACGCTGATTTTTCACGTTAATATATATTAAAAACACTCTACCAGGACTAGAGCGAAACCACGATACGAGCCTGTTTTGAATTTCGCTACGCACTTTCCACCCATCAAAATGCTAGGGTCGCCACTTAAAGTCCTTCTGGTGCACGCAACACGACGCAACTAGAACACCGCACGTCAGTTCGAAATCAACCATATGGTCATTTCCTTATGACGACGCTCTTCCCTCAACCTTTAAAAAAAAAACCTTGTCCGTTATGGTATGTAACACTGCAAAGAATGGAAAATACACAGCGTATTAGACAGACATGCTCGTTCTCCAGCAGAGCCAAACTGTCTGGTACCCGAAAGTGTGACGATAGTCTGGGTGCGAATTAAACTTTCTGCTAAAATAGGAGGGAGAGTTTTTTTAAAGGGAATTTGAGACTTTTGCAGATTTGGTATAAACACTATTTGATATATGATTGAAAGGTAAAATAATATGCACATAATTTGTGAAGATCTGAGTTTCTTAAAATTCGTATATGTGTAACAATAGTGCGGATAATAGGATAAAATATTTCAAAGCATAAATATAAATCCTATGGCTATAAGTTATTTATAACGATATATTTTTAGCAGTACATCTCAGTCGTCCAAGGCCTCGCGTGTCTTTCAGCCAATACCTTCCATCGAAAGTAGACATCAAGCTTCGTCGTAATAAATTGTACGTTGGGACTGTTCGTCTCATCAATCATCATGCATTATTACTCTTCAGGGAGGATAATCTCTTACCCTGACAAGGAAATAATTCGTCTATCATGAACCAGGGAAAAACATTTATGAGAGAGGGAATTCCCTNCCCGCCGCCATTATCATTTCACCATTTTACAAAAAAATTGATTCGCACAGTGACGTTAGTTTTGTATAAAGGGACATGTCAGTAAACCCAATATTCTAGAATCCTGTACTGACCTTGGTCACACCACAGAACCCGAGCAATGTTATCGGCAACTATAAAGGGACGCATCTATTACATCAGTGACATTGCTAGAGAATAATATATTTCGTCACGTAAAAGCAGATAATATGGAATTTTGTAACTATTCCAAATCTGTATTTACGATATTCAAACACAAAAGCAATATCTGCTGTAAGTATGACATTGCCTATGAGAGAAAATATAAGACACTAGGTACAACGATTTACCATACAAGTAGAGTTATGAAATAACCGTTTCTACAAGCCCGCATTGTTATAAAAATACCAGCTGAGTTGGTTATTTGAGGGAATGGGTGAGTATAAGCTTGCTGTCCATACTTGGTGACTTCACACGAAGTAAACAACTTTCAACTTCCCCCTCAGAGACCGGTTAAGCCGGTTTTGTTCGTAGTTGAGATATGTTGTTGTTTTGTAAACCCTTTCACTAATAACCTTTCATGTAACAGGTAGAGGACATTGTCCAAATGGCAGTCTATATACACCGTGGGCTCGATTCAAACAAGTGACGCGTGGGTGTTGTCTTTCATAACGGTTTTACGTACGTTATTCCAAGTGGCCGTTAGATGCATATCACCAAAAACCGATACAACTAAATGGCGTCCTGACTATTGTAACATGAGAAAAACTTCGCCACTTACGTCCCAATTAAAGAAGCACGAATCGGCTCATTGCTTTATCGAGTGGAGATTAACATTTTGGCGTCTCTGAACAGACGTGCAACACACAGCGGGGTCACAAAGAACTGCGCTGATAGAGTTCGTAGACAAGGTAATAATACTATTACGCGCGACTGCATCGCCTTCGTAATATTCCTCGTCGCCTTTCTGCTCGGGTGGGCCTAGACTAGTTCTCCCCAGGATGTCATCATTGGTATCCATCGTAGAAGAAGCGGAGTCGCCACGTGGACCATGATAATGTTAACATACATGACGTCACTCCCTTCTCTTAAAAAAAAAAAAAAAAGCTATTCGGGTGCCGCTGGGCGAGTTTTCTGGTCGTCACCTCCCTCGGCGTGACTCGAAGTGCGAAGAATATTCTAGGCCAGGCCACATAGACTATATAACCCACGGCATGCCTCGGTGTCGGCAGTTTTGTATGGCGATTAGCGCTGCGTTCGTGCGACGACAGGAGACGACAGGCGACGGCGCAGTTACCTACGAGTGCAGTGAGCAACTGACGGGACAGCCAGCAGAAACTGATACTGACAGATTGGATTGTAAGAGAGTGGGACTTCTTTCGTGAGTGGCGGACATTTGAAATGATATAAATTTATGTAAGTGTACATTCTGATCAGATATTTGTAGTTAATAAGTGAAGATTAAGTGACTGAGAGTAGTATAAAATCAGTGATTAGGACTTAGGTTGAAATTGTTTGTAATTGCACTCACTGATAAAAATTGTTAAATGTTAATAGTAGTGATAGGCGGTTGTATTTTGTAAATAATACCTTCATGTATTTTATACCATTGTTAATAAATTAGGAAATAAATTTTATTATATTTTTTTCCCCTCAAGAATCTTAATACGCCCTAGGTGGCTATAACAATATATATAATTTTCAATGATATAGAAATAAATGCAATTTGTGTAACAAACTATAATACCATCTGCCCCCAGCCGGTCCGTGCCGTTGGCCCAAGCGCTGGCATCTAGGAAGGCGAGTCGCCAGCAAATGTGGCGCGCACAGTAAATTTAGAGAAAAGGATGGGTAGCAATTGACTAGGACACATGCTTAAAGGCTATTCACATTTTTAACAATCGCCAAAGACAAAAATGTTGAAGAATAGTAAAAAATGCTGAATATTTTAAATCACTGTCAATTTTCAAAACAATATCACAATCTGTTAAGAAAATCTGTTATTTGCCAACATTTCCAACTGATGACAGACTCGTAGCAAAATTCCATTGAATTGTGAATCAATTTCGCACAGGAATTCTGGTCGTTTGAAAGTTCTACTGTTATATCACATGCTCTGTGCCTATGTTTTTTTTGTGAACCCAGCCTTAATAACAGAGAGTCCAGCAAGCAACTCTCTCTCTCTCTGTCTGTCTCTAACCTCCCGTCTGTACCTCTGCTCCATGGTAGGAGCTGAGCACGTGATCTTCGCTGCCGACGGCGTGCCGGACTTCTCAGAAGACTTCCATCTCTGTGCGCGCAGCGACGCGGAGCACGCCAGTTGCAGCACGTTTCTGGCACGCACCACTCGCTCTGTAGAAGGCCCGCTCAACCATCTTTGGAATAGGCGTTTGTTAGCCCGCAGCAGCGCGAGACTGTCACGTGACACCACGCCGCACTGCAAAGGGGATCAACCGGGCCCAGCTCCCCTTCCCCCCACCCACCCAATCAATTCCGTGCAAACAACTTATGGCGCCCTCATAGTTTGAGATATTTTCCTCGCCCAATGTCGAGAAACGCGGAGGCGATAATAGCTACACCGCCACGCTCATCAAAGGCGCCATCGCCACTAAGCGCAAATGGGCCGCGGTGGTGTAGTGGGTAGATTACTCGCCTCCCACCTAGGCGAATCGGGTTCGAACCCTGGCGGAGCAGCTCCCGGATTTTCGGAAGTGGGAATCGTGCCGGAAGATGTCGCTGGTCAGCGGGTTTTCTCGGGGATTTCCCGTTTCTCCCACCCTTTCATTCCGGCACTGCTCAATACTCACCTCAATCACCCTCATCGGCTCTCAAGACTTCGATGTTAAGAGCTGGCCAAATCTCTGCACTCACTCAACTATCCACATACCCTTACTAGGTGCTTAAATAGGAGAAACGGTATCTTATTCCGCGAACTCCACCCGCACACGTCAGCATAATGGCGACACTGACCTGCATCACATCGGAATACCGTTTGCGAATCAACGCCTGGCGACCTGCATGAAAGCCGGTAGCCCAGCCAATAGGAATTATTTGGTATGTTATCGATCCAGAGTGTCGCGGGGTTTGACCACGGCTGCTCCTCCTTTACCTGAGCCCATAGGGTATAACAAGAGACACCTTTCTGAGCAGTATAGCGGAGAGTGCACTCTCACGATTTCCATTAACATTTAGGCTTGTTTAGGGCCACTTCAGTCTGTATAATTCTCACATCAGGCTGTCAGAAACCGCCACGCCATACTCATCTACTCTGTGACGTCATCGTGTATTTCTGACATGACATTATCCCGAAGGTAAAATTTTTGTGAGTTAGTTGTTATTAATGTATTAGATTGCAAAAAATAAAGTACTCTTCTCTGGTGGTAGACGGCGCAAATAAATTGGCTAGCCCATCGGGGAACTACGAGCAGTAAAGCAGGAGGTGGTCCTGCTTTGTGTCCACCCCAAACACACCACTTGACAAAAAAAAAAACAAATACTCACTTGGGAAAGTTTACAAGTTATCGAGATGCAGGATCTGGAAATCAAATCTGCGCTCACGTATTGAACAATAATCGTCTTGCTGCACCAAAATACGATCTTACTGCCCACTCAGTAATTACGCGGACGTATAGAACAATTATCCGGGGCCTAATTTTTCTGCACAGGATCTTCTGATTGCCTTAAAACACACATCGTACTTTTATCTTCATTAACGTGACCAAAAAAAAAAAAAAAATGTAGGGCCGCTGCTTAAAGTCTCGTTCAGGCGAGACACCGACATAAAAAACTGAAATCCTGTTGGTTGCGTTGCGCGTAGAGGCGATGAGACGAGTGGTGAGTGAGCAGGAGTCGCTGTTAGAGCTCACACGTTTCGAGGCCTCGAACGCGTAAAATAATTGCAGGCAGGCGGGACGCTTAATGTTCCAACACTCCGATCTCGTGGAAAAGGATTCTCATATCTTGAAGCAGCAAAAGACCAGCTGAAAACAGCGATGGAATCCTCGTTACGCGATCCGGCGAGTGCGACAGTCGGCCTTAACTCTTCCCACGGAGGTCGAAAACTCAGCTCAAGTAATACAGCAAATCTCCTATCCTCAACATTCTAGAAACTGCCAAACGGGAAGATGGCGCAGATTACTCACAGCTTCAGAAAACCACCGAACGCGTCATGCATGGAAAGATTTTTCAAAGGTTTGATTCAAAAAGTGTGAAGATGCCACGAATAGACTCTATAGGCGGTTCACGTTTAGTTGAGTACTTTTGAAATCAATATTTGAAAAATGCCACTACCCCTACCTGCGTGTATTTTAATGGGCGCATTGAGTAGCATGCGCTCAGTAATTTGGTAAAGACGGAGGGAAAGTGGTTCCATGTCTTAATGTCGAATTGAAAGTGTTTGGTAAACGATTGTGACTACTGAAAGAATTTATTTTGCTTTATATTATGTTTGAATGCATACAAGTATAAGATTTAACAAATTTGTAGATACATAAGCTTTTATAATAATTTCACAGTTTTAGTTGATGACGCATGAATAAAGTGATCAGTCGCATGGCAATTGTACATACGGTGGAAGAATACGCAATATACATACAAGTAGAGCCTTAAAAAGTGCTCTGATTACCGTGAACAGCCTATACGAACATTTAGAGAACATAAATCTAAAATAGCGAAACACAACGCATAACACCGATTGTCATGCAAGTAAGATTTCTTGAGGTTCAGCCACCACTGACGAGCTGTCGTTGGATGCGTTTTAGAACTTGCTGCGGTTGCCATATTTGTTCCGTTTTGTTTTGCGAACGTTTTGTGAAGATTATGAAGAGCTCCGCTCTGAAAAATCACTGAACTATTTTACAAAATGCCATGTCTCGATGCAGTATATACTTAAGTTTTCTCGTAGTTCATGATATTGCCGCTAGAATGTGTGACGTGTTTTTGATGCTCTACTGCTTGAAGTATTCCATTTATCTGTGTTTACAACTTTGCACGGCCGCGGAAAACATTTGGTACTGTCACAAAGACAAGTAAAAACTAGCTAGGAGTGAAATTCGACGCAAATCGCGACGTAGAAACGAACAAGAACGTTGGAATCCACAAATGGACACCTTGTCAGGAAGGGAATAAGGGGTAATTACACACGAAGGGATCAAGGGCAAGTTAACAAGGGTTCGTGGTACTGAATTTGGACACATCCAAAGTCAGAAGCGAAGTTCCGTAAATAACGCGTTCCTTTGCATAATGCATAACATTTGTGTGGCGACATGAACATCTCATTCTGTGGCAAATATACTCTAACATTTATTTAACTTTACAAATATGTACATCTGGCAAGTGTGCCCAAGCGTGTTGAGGGGAAACAAATCGTCTATTTTCCCATTAGCTGCCTTCGGTGTAAATTACAAATACGTTTTAGAAGTACTGAAACGTTATCATGGCGTACAAACACAGAGTAGATAACGTCACAGAGACAACATATCGCGGTGTTTCCTTTCGTGTGATCGGCAGTACGAGGTTCCGGGAACGGACTTTGTGCCTGGTTGGCTACTGCATGCTGCGGAAGGTCCCTATTGGCTGGGCTGCGAGCTGGGTAACAAACGGTAAACTGGCGAACGGCGTCGCAACAAGTTTCTGACCAGTGACGCTATTTTGCTGGCGCATGAGTCTGGAGTTTGCGATATAAGTTGGGTGTTTCTGCGGTGCGGCCGAGAACAAAACTCTCTTCGAGGTCGAAACTAAATCCTACTTTACTTGCTGAGTAATGTTGTGGTTAATGCTTGACCAATTACTCCGTAACACCAGCCGAGGTTGTGGACCACACGAGATTTAATCGGATAGATCCCGATTTTCCGGTAGCAAAATGCAAAAATGATTGCCTGCTAAAAAAAAGCGGTAACTTAATGTCGTATGCAAAAAGCCAACTGCAGTCGTAAAAGTTCAAACCGGCCTGCGAAACGTGCATAAAAACACGGGACAGGCGTGCAAATTGGGACTTAAACCGATGACCATTCATTCAATTCATGGCAAAGCAATAACGATAAAGGTGTGGCCAGCGTTACCGGGTACACTCTAAACCTTAAATATTGAAAACCGAAGCCAAATCAGCGACAAGCCAGTGAAAATGTCTCAACTTGAAATCAGTTGAAATAATACTTATTATTACAGTGGTTGAACGTCGCCGATTTAAAGGCTGCTTGTGGTGTTTGTAAGGCCGATACCTGTGAACAATTTACATTTTAAACTCTGCAAAGCTGTTTAAATGCACAATACACATTTGTTACCGGAAGATGAAATATTTTTTACGAGGTGAAATGATTGCTGTTTGTTTGGCGTTGTATTTTGTTACGTAACGCGCGCAGGGTAATGAGTGGGAACGCGTGATGTATGTAGCACATGTTACGATCACACCCACCTCCGAAATCTTTAAAGAGTTGTAAAATAATTGTATTTGTTTTAATATCGACAAACATGCTTTTCATGTTATTTATTGCCCATAAAATGTCGAAGTCTCCATCTTAAACACGAGTGAATGAAAAAACTAAAGGAACGTCTTAAGTCGTATCTTCAGAAAAGACAATACATACCACAATGTGACGCTGATTCCCCGTTCATTCGACTGACTGGCCAGTCTGTAACAGCCTCTTAACTGACTTTCTAACTGATATCACTGATTCGGGTTTACAGTGAGCTGAGACTGTCTGTACCTCGCGACGTAACTGAGATAAAATCATCACAAAAACAAGCGCTATTGCAAGGAGCCCAAACGTGTCGGGTACGAGAAAGACTATTCGCCCATTAACTCTTCCTACAATAAAAAAAAAGAGTTATTGCCTGGGTCGTGCTCGAACGATCAGGAATCCAAAGACGAAAGATCTCAATGGCCGTTTTCCGAAGTAACTGATCAGTGGGGTCCCCTATTTGTCACGGAAACATTCCACGGCCAGTTGTTCTCCAAAATACGTTCGTTCAGAAACAATGTCGTGGTTGGATGGTTTTTAACTCGCACACGTCTGATGTGTCTAACACCCAATCATGGACGTTCGGTGTCGGCGCAACTTTATTTCTAGCCTGTGCATGAATTTTTTTCGCGAAATCTGGCTGCCCAACCGATCAGGAACTCAGAGACGAAATATATTAATTTTGTGCCGAACTTTATAACGCTTTCCTTATAATTTTGCGTTCTTAACTTTGTATCGCATTTCGTAAATCTTAATCGCCTTTTTTCAAACAAACCTATATAATTAGGGCCAGTGACTTTTGACGTAAAAATCGGAGCACACAGTACAATTCAATACTATATACACACATCAGCTGTTGTTATACCTCCATATGCTGCTAGTGCCGTGTCCGTCTTTGACCAAGACACTCAGGACCAAGCAATTCCGGCACTGAACCTTCGTGATTCGTGCGCAAACGGTTTACACGGGCCAGAATATTTTTTAGCCAATCAAATTAGCTGGACGACCCTACAGTGCTTTGGACTGTATCTTGTCTCGAAATATTTTCGGGAAATATCACTGCCCCTACATATAATCATTCACGGTACAAACTTTGCTGGGAGGGCAACGGGCGCATACGAATCTGGTATTGAACTTGTTTTATATTAATGATTTCTGCGTCGCACTTTCACGTGTAGAACGGCAGCATGAGACTAGGTGAGCCATTTGTTTATCTAAACTCTGCTGAAGTTTTTTACCTTGCCACGTTACATGTGCGTGAGTGACGCTTACCGATTAGAGCGATAAGAGTAGGTAAAATTCCTTTTAATGAACATAATACACGTACGGATATTTGCTGCTTCAAACTGTTTTGTTCTGAAATACTGCTGTGCTTTCACCACCTTGTTGGAGCTTCAGCCGATTATTTCACGGAAGAAATAATTAATAAATACAAGCAATGTTTTTCCTAGCAATTAAAAAAAAAACTTTTAACTATTAATTATCTTAGTTTTAGTAAAACAAAAATATTTTTGATTTACAGCACAATAACACTTTTATCAAAGTAAAAGATTTAGTTATGACGTATAGCATAACATTTTTAACGTCTCAAGGTTACGTCATAAAGGAACATTGCGAATGGCCCTCCCAAGGCTGTACTATGCAATCCCGGGAAGGTGAACTACTCGTAAATAAGATATGCAACAGCAAGCTATTATTACACGTGATGAAAGTCAATTGATTAAACTGCAGATGCTACTCTGTGCTTTTGTTTTTTTTTCGTTTCCCTTGACCCAGCCAAACGAAACAGGTGCTGTGTCGGCGTAAGTACAGAACGCATCATAAAAGTTTTTTTTTTGCAACACCTTAAACTGTGAATTAAAGTGGGTCTGAAAGGGTTAAGTAAACTATGTAGAAAAACCATAAAATTCCGTTTTAAACCATTTTCATTATTTTTTTCCGTTGATTAAATTTAATAGGTCAGGAGTAACAGAAATTGTTGTAGATAATAGTTTTTTTTTTAACTTTCCAGTAAAAATGTCGTATTCACAGACTATTTATTTGCTGAGATACACGTGTACTGGCAAACACTGATTTCACAGACTGAAGTCCCCTTAAGGGCGCCGCCGCCTACTCGGTGCTTTTTAGCGTGTTTGAGGCTCGGGAGCAAGCGAGCGATAAGGGTGACACTCACATGCGCGCCTATACCCCCGTCACCCCTACGCGCAAGGCTCTGAACTGGCGTGCAGTGTTTCCGTCGTGCTGCGCGTACCTATGCGACTTTAAGCGGTGACCCTATCATTTGATTGCTGGAAAGTCTGAATCAAGGTTCAGTGCAGGTCCATATAATAGTTTCGCATGCTTTCCGATCAGTATTTTATGAGGTACAGCAGTGTGGAGAAAGTCGTTTTTAGCTATGACGCAGGGCTCGGGAATAGCATTTATAATGTGCGTGGTGTGTTGAGAGTATTATTCGTACCTCGTTTGAAGTGTGTTTTCTTTTCGTACATCGGTATAACGGGAATACGTTTAGTGGTTCCGTAAGGAAACCAGCATTTCAAACGCCCTGCAACTTAATCGAAGTGCCAGGTAAGATGCGCTCTTCTTGGTGTCTTTCCTTGTGCGTCACAGCTGCACGACCGACGAGTCACTACCTCGGCTGGAATTTATTCTGAGGCCGTTAAGGTAAATTATCTCTGCATTACGGCCGGTCTGAGAAAATTTCCCGGAAATCTTCCAGCCTAGTGCTAAAACACGGGCGCATCACGCGGGCGAAGGATGCGCAAATGTTTCTTAGCTCAGGCGCCTGAAGACTCTGTATACGAAACACTGTTCTTTAATTTATCTTACCCCTGGTTGCCGTGGGGTGCTAATTTTACCTTTGGCTGCTTTTCGCATGATCGTGACCTTGTTTTCTTCAGGGTTCTATTATTAGTTCGGAGATTTCCTGTCTTTGCCGGACAACCTGTGGTCTTTGGTTGCAGATCATTTACTCACGGAAAAAGAAATCATTCTCTTTAATATTTTTTCAAAAGAATGGTTCGTTAATGTTTGCGATTTATGCCGGTAGAGCTAATATGGAAGGCGACGCAGAGTGACATACGCACTCGCATCTAAAACGCTACTCGCATCCGTAAGAGATTCGAACCCAGGACCCTTCGCACCTCAAGATAACGTCCCAACCGACCAAGCTAGAGTTTTTGGGTTTCCGCGGAAAGATCTGACGTCGAGACACATTTTAAAATAGTGTAGCCTCGATTTCCTCGAATGAATTTCATTTCTTGGCACGCCACGTCGTTGTACACACGCAAATTACGGACAACAGCAATTTCTAAGGACTGGAACGAAAAGAAGATGTCGAAGTCTAGGTTTTGCATGACACGGTTATGCACGCAGGCTAAAATAGATGTCGTTTCCTAATTATAGCGGGCACCGAACTACTTGAGCTCAGAAATTGAGTTATACCGAGGTTCGCCTAGACCCAGAATAGATAAGTACACAGAGACGAAATGTCGTAATTGTTTCTTTGATTTAAAACCTTATCTACCCATTGTTGGTCTGACTTCGCGAGAGTCTGGGGAAGGACCTTGTTTCCGAGTGGCAATTCGCGTTGCGAAAGATTCTCCTATTGGCTGAGCAGCCTGCTGGTCAGCATGGCATTGGCTGTTCACGGTAAAGTGATCACTTTTGAAAGCCCTCTCATTTGGAACAATAGTAAATGAATATATTTTATTTTAGCCTAAGACGTTAAATACTAAGTGCGGTGAAATATACACACTACATGGCAATACTTATTTTAAAAAGGCGGTTGAAGGATAAAATATGGCTGAAAGGAAAAAGTAATTAGGTCCTTAAAAGTACTCACTTTGCCGTGAACAGCCTATACCACACGCTGATAGGCGAACAGTGTTCCAAAATGTTGCTGGCTAGTGACGCCATCTTTCTGGCAAGTGCGCTGGAGCATTCGCGGTACAAGCCGCTGTTTCACCTATGTAGTATAAATTATTCTGTACTGACGCCTTAAGCCCAATACACACGAGCGGAATTTCCGTAATTAAATTCTGTGCAAGTATAATTTTTCACATTATGTTGTGAAAAATCGTTTATATTACACTGAATTTTCGCAAGGTAAAATAACGTTTAATTACGGACTGCGATTCAAGATCAAATATGTGTTATTGGTACTCCCAAGTGAGTGAAAATATTGAAACGCCCCAAGACCACATCCGGCCGTAAACAAGCACTGCGATGACGGTGGAAATTAGCATATACAAGCTTCGCGAGTGCTCTGTTTTGTAGGAATTTTAAGCAGCGACAACGGGGGATTTAATAAAGCAATCTGCTCATCAAGCATACAACATGGTCACTATGTTTATTTTGAAGTTCTATTTTACTTTTTTTTATGACTTTTACAACTTTTCAACGACCACGTTTGTGTTTCAATAACCAAATTTATAAACTGGCAATAAAATATCGACTTTAATTTTTGTCCTGAAAAAAAAATTTATTAAAATATTCCACATTAAATAAAAAGATAGTAGACACGGTTGCTTACAACTAGACCGGTGTGACCACAACTGTTTACAGTCACACTACCACTTTCACGGGTTTTATTAGGTAGTTTAAGTACGGAATTAATGGTTCGTGCGCACAAGGCGTTACAGATCAAGGTCGCCGAGGACATGACCCACAATGTGTTTCCCGATAACACAATCGACTACAAACATATGTGCGTATCTATAGATGATTCACGGTTGAATGAATACTTTCGAAATCAACCGCTGAGCAAATTCTCATTCCATAAGTGCATGCAAACGGATACGAGTGCACCGCCTGGCAATTCTGAGTGAACTGCGAGAAGTGAGTCAATGTTTTAACGTGTTATTACATATCCGATCTGCACCTTTTTGTTTAACTTGGTGGCCAGTGAAATAGGGTTCCTATTGTAGAGAGAGAGAGAAGCGGAAAGAGATTTGGTCTTGAGGGTGAAGCGAGGTAAGTATGGAGCAGCACCGGAATGCAAGGGCGGGAGAAACGGGAGATCCCCGAGAAAGCCCGCCGACCAGCGGCATCGTCCGGCACGATTCCCACGTGCGAAAAAAACGGGGGAGCAACCCTTGTAATTGTAAACCGATATGTTTTGAAACGCCTGGTAGCTGTGAAGACCACGATGGCCAGTAATCGCAGACAATGCTGTCAGGCGTTTACAGTCAAACTGGTAGACAGCAGAGGTTCATGTCTGGACCAGTCACCAATGTAAAAGGCAAGTGTCGCATCTGTGATAAATAGGGTCAGTGACTTTTCTTGTAAAAATCGGAGCACACAGTAGATTTCAATACTATATACACACCTCAGCTGTTGTTATACCTCCAATGGCTGCTGGTGCCGTGTCCGTCTTTGACCAAGCCGCTCAGGACGAAGTAACTCCGACAATTAACCTTCGTGATTCGTGCGCAAACGGTTAACACGGGCGAGAACATTTTTTAGCCTATCAAAGAAGCTGGACGACCCTACAGTGCTTTGGACTGTATATTGTCTCGAAATATTTTCGCGAAATATCACTGCCCCTAGTGATAAACTAGAGGCCCGAGATCGAAATTCGTCTCTGCTCACTACCCAATGACCCGGTTAAAATTTTGTGCTCTATCATAGTTACGTAATTAATATAACTTTACAAAAAGTTCAATATTATTCAATTACTCAAATGACTTTCCACATATTTAGAAGAAAACTATCAGGCTTGAATACTAAGAAAAATTGAACAGTAAATATTTATGTAAATAAATTTTATTAGTAATTTATCTATGGTGCGTTTAACTTTCTGCAATAATCCGCGCAGGTGTCAGTGTTTCAAACGCGGTATTTTACAGCGAATTATTAAATTCTGCTTTATTAAATGTAAGTAAAAAGGTGAAGGGGCTGTGTAAACACGCCAACGGGAACTGAGGTTTACTGATAATGTATACAACGACGATGCACATATGTCTGAACAGGCCATGCTTATATTATATTAGGCACTCTATTTGTGAACAATGGCCAAACTATGTTTCAAATTAACCCATTTGTACCCACTTTGCACAATTGTGCACATAACACATAAGGAGGCTATTTCTGGCTGGTACAGTAAGCATAATGTGAAGCGCATGGCCAGTGAAGTTCCCTGTGGATAAACGATCCGTAGGACCACCAGTTTTTCGCGAAAAGATTTACGCGGAGGCTAGACTTCAATATCCTGCTGCATGTGCACACTTACAGCCTTCCTCTGGCCGTTGGCCGCTTGTCTTTATGTTAAGAGAGTCTGTTAAAGGGGCGAGCCAACCAGAATTAAGTTTTTCCGATCATGACCGTCCGCGTTTTGCGGGCGGACAGATACGACGCGTAGCAATTCAGATGCTCCAATCACGACAGTGTTTATAACTGAAGTGTTTTCGACCACAACTTATCCTGGAATCTTTCCGATTCGTAAACCACGCTACCTACCGGTCTATAGTCCATTCATGGTTACCTGCAACTTGCCTGAAGCCCCGCTAAAATTCTACTTTATGGCTATTCTTCCGCCTTATGCAAAAAAAAACTTAATAAAGTCTAGAGAATTACACCAAACGGACAACGCACCGCATTCGTGCGCACTCAGTTTAATAATATTATACATGAGAACTAGTTCCTGCTAGGTATCACTAAATCACATTTTTTTTATTCGCATTATTTACAAGTGAATTATTAAAATGTATAGATAAAGCATAAGTAGAAGTTAAATTTAACCAAAAATGAGATTAACTACATATTTAGGAAACAACCAAACACGTCAGACATGGCGTGGTTTTTCAATGGCTTGATTCAATAAGTGTGGAGACACCGCGAACAGACTAGGTTTTGATTGGTTGATGTTCTGCAGTCGAACACAAACCCTATAGCTCACTGTTTGTAAAAATGCTGCATATAGAGTTCAGCAACCAGCATAAAATTTCTTCTTTGCACATCTGAGAATGTAAATTAAATTAGGTCTGAAAGGATTAATGGTGATTCGCACTGCTTGACAACGTTATATGTGAGCCAGTTTATTATTTGCTGTAGCGCCCAAAATGCAAATTAGGCAAACGTTTTCAAAACTTTTTATTTTAAAGACAATTCAAAAACCTATCGCACATTTAATTGGCTCCCTGTTCGGGACTCCACGTGATTGGTTAGTGTCTACGTCAGCTGCTTCGTTACACAACCACCTGGCACTCATATCTTAAGGTCCCAGCTCATTAGTCATTAAGTTATCATGATTTACACATCTACATAGTAGGAATTGTGCTGTCACACAAATTATATTTAAACTGCATTGGCTTTCGTGACGTCATGTTTATTTAAACTGTTTTTAAATCGGTTAATTTGTCCGTATTTGAGAAATACGAGCGAAACCTTGCTTGTTGTTCTGGCTGATTATAGTTGCTGGGAGCCTACCACGTATAGGGTGGTGTTTGCTTATAATAAATGGCTAAAAGGTTAGCATTCACGAGCATATCAAAGTAGTTATAAAACGTCGGTTCTGGGACACCTAGCGTCCTTGAGGGCACAAGGTGACAAGCTGGGGTCCATCTTGGATGACGTCACGAGGTAACCTCCTCCTTTGTCATTCCTTACCGACGTCGGCCATGTTAGATTTTCCATCCCACTCTATCATTCCTAACCAAAGGCGACCATCTTGGATGCTCCTACTTCACGCTCTTGCATTCCATGTGGACAGTTTTCTCAAAGTCCTCCTGATTTCCTTTATTTTCTTAGGCTAGCTCATTCCGTCAGTTCTCGATGTCGTCACTTCACGCTCTTGCATTCCGTGTGGAGGGTTTTATCCGTGCTATTCCTCCATCCACCCAGGTCCCTCCTAGATCCCCACCATGATGCCACAGATTTCTCTGCGCTATCCCCCCTGGCTCCTCGCCAGGACACCAGGGTTTTCTGCATGCTACCCCTCCCAGGTCCCCACCATAATGCCGGGGTTTTCACCGTACTATCCCTCCCAGGTCCCCGCAGAACGCCAGGGTTTTCTCAATGGTATCCCTCCCAGGTTCCCGCCAGAATGCCAGAATTTTCTCCATGCTATCCCTCTCAGGTCCCTCTGTCAGAACGCCATAGTTGAATCCATGCTATCCCTCCTAGGTCCCCACCAAGACGCCAGGATCTGTCCTGGGCGTTGCCTCAGAGTTCTCCCAGTCTCCTTCCTACCTCTCGCCCGTTCTCGATGCCCCCACTTCACGCTTTTGCATTCTGTGTGTGGGAGGTTTTCTCCTTGTTATCCCTCCCAGGTTCGGAGGGTTTGGGAGGAGTGAGGAGTGGAGGGGTTACCATGACATTCACGCTCTATCGTTCCATGCCAGCACCATCCATCTTGCCTGAAGAATGTTCGAATTCATTGCCCCATCATGCAACTTCTCTCATTATGCTCTGTCATTCCACCTTCGTTTTCTCATTTTTTTCTGGTCTCCATTCACCTGGTGTCCTGGCGGGGACAAGTCTCATGCTCTATCAATCCACCTTGGTTTTCTCAAATTCCTTCTGGCATACTTTCACCTGGCATCCTGATGGGGACAAATCTCGTGCTCTATCATTATTTTTATTTTTCCACGCGACAAGTTGGCCCAATTACAACACAATGTAAAAAGATAACGTAGTATTAACAAATCGGATTTAAGTAAAACAAATTTTGTTCTTGTTGTGTATTATTTTTATTCCTATCAACTTCCATTTGTGGCAATGGCATACTACTATAACAACATTTTACGTTTTAATTTAAAGTGCGCATGTTTGAACGGTAATACATATTAACATTCTTCAAAACCTCAATTTAAAGAAAATCTATGAGTGAAAAATAGGTATCAATTCAGGTGAGGGATAAGGTTATTATTGGTACACAAATACATATGCTAAAAATTGGTTTTAATTTTTATATGTACATTTACCATATCTATGTGCGTTTTACATCGTATGGTCAGGTACAGGAAAGCTGAATATGACGGAGCATTTTGCATGCAGTGGACCCTGAACCACCTGCATTTTTTCAAATCGCTGCCCACGACATTTTTTATTCGCGATTATTTTTATTAAAAATATACAACTTAAAAGAACAATCACGAAGTCGTATTCTTCAAAGTAAATGTTGGTGATCAAAAAACGAAAAATTTTGGTTGCAGTAAAATTTTTTATGTGAATTCAGTGAGCTTTACTTCAAACTTTCCGCCATTAAATACACCAACAAGGGACAAAAATTACAATAAAAAGCCATTTATTTACAGAGATTAATCGTAGCTCAAACCAAGCAGCAGGAATTGATAGTTTCACATTAAATTAAATAACGGTATTAGCAAAACCTCTGCCTTCTCCTCCCATTCAATGCAGTGAGTCATCATAGAACCCGCGACCTTACGAATGCGGGTTGAGTATTCTGAAGTATGACCAAGCACGCTCGATACACCTGCAAATTTTCATGCTGTTTCAGAATATTTTACGTAAAATCTAGACAGAATTTGTTTCACGTTCCAACATTAATCTTAGTGCAACCTTGTTCTTCCTGTTAAAATAAAAATAAAATAACCCCAGTAGGTTGGGAACTTAAGGTGGGAGTAAAGATTATTAAGTCAGACTTAACGCTAATAAGAAACGTGTGGAGCAATTTACAACTTCTCAGTTGTAAAAAAAATCCCAGTACGTTTTTTTTAAAGTCATCAAAAGTTAAGTGAAAAGGCAGTCTCTAAAATTACATACTTCCGTTACTTTTACTACTATAAAAGTTAATCTTATTCCACAAGTTTATGGAAGCCAATACACAACACGAAACACATCTGTTTTTTACTATCTTTGTGAAACATATCTGTTTTTACTATCTTCGTGAATCAACATTTTATCAGAGTGCCGTATTTCTGTCCAGATATTTATTCCACCATAAAGTGCAGCAAAAGATTTTATGCAAAATAAATGCACCAGTAAGGAAAAATAGTTGTTCACGAAGTTAGTAAAATCCATTATCTGTGTTTCTTATTTCTTATTTTTACAAAGCTGGCTTTCAAAACCTGCGAATTTCAATGGACGTACTTGGTGTTGATTTATATTACACTCCCTCTAAAGGGACTCGCCTACCTGGAGCTATTTACCGCGTCTGACGCAGAGAAGTGCGGGAGCGATAAGGGCTACTCTGTTAAGCGCATCAAGTGCGTCATCGCCACTAAGCACAGGGCTCTAAACTGGCATATAGTGTTCTCGTCGTGCAGCATGCACACAAAGGTCATTTAAACTGTGCTGAAGACTTTCCGATAAATGTTTGTACGGTTCGAACAGATTTACTGTTGGGAGATTGTACAGTGCAGCCCTCTTAAGGCCGTTGCCTGCTTGAAAGCAGTGAGAATTTGTCATAGAGAAATACATGTTAATGAAATTCGGTTTTAAAAAGCCAACTTCAAACAAAAACCTAAGTGTGAGAAATTATACTCTCAAGCTCTGTATCGACGCAAATACAACAATTTGTTTATTAAGCTTTCTGATCTTTCCAGGAAGCAGGCTATATATGCGTTAACGTTGCAAAAGGCTTCGATAGTAAAGAAGCACGTATTTTTCTGTTCAAAAAAGTCCCAGGTTGTATATATCTATCTTTAAGAGAAACGCCAAAAAACAGAATTTCATTAACATGTGTTTCCCTATACCAAATTCTCACTGCTTTCAAACGAGGCAACAGCCTTGAGTACTCCTCTCGGCAAAATATTTCCGTTGCACGAGAGCCGGAGCTGGATTATTAAAACGGACAATAGCCGTGGCAATGACCTTGAGTGTGCGGTGAGAAAGATTACCGGTAGAGAAGCTGCGTTGTTGGGGTGAAGGACAACGCCTCGGGTGATCTCGAAACAGAGGCCGTGTCGCGTGACGTGCATACGAAACGTGTTTCGGTCCTTCGAGCTCATGCGCAGGCAAATGATACTTCTTTCGTTCTCGTCAAGAGTTTCATGCTGCTCCGGAATTGCGAGAAGTAAGCGACATCAAACAGATCTAAGAGAGGCAAACGTGACGACACAGACTCAAGAATAACGCTAGATTTAGTATTTCTCCTTCTTGTGTATTCTTAAGCCACATGTTCGCATTGAGGGTCCCATCTGTCTGCAATACCTGTCTGGAAACAGATGAGCTGCCTCGAGATTTTTTTCGCGTTTCAGCCCGACAAGCGCGGGAGCGATAAGGAAGAGACAGTCACGCGCAAGTGCTGTGACGCTGTTATTTCATTGGTGGAAAGTCTTTAGGAAAATTCAATGCAGTACCCTTGAGTAGTTTAGTATGTATCGGACGCATATATACTGAGATTCAGAGCTTTGGAAAAAAAAAAAATTGTTTTAGCCATTTTGGGGGCCTCAGAAATGGCGTCGACAGCCCTCGACTGAAGTGTGTTATTTTCGTAGATCAACGCATTGGATGCAAGTTTAATAGTTTCGGGAAGGGGGGGGGGCGAGTATCCCACACACTCTGCAACGCAGTTCAAGTGCAAGGTAAACGGAATAGTTAAGCCGACTGTGGTTCACTTACCACTTGCCTCGTCGTGTTTGCGTGTAAGGTGCTCAACAGACGCGCAATTTACCGTCGGTGACCTCACTTACGTAATTTTTAAGGCGTGACCTAACAGTTTTATAACACGCCAATACAGATAAAAATACGACGCGTGTCTAAAGACAACTCCGAAGTTTCTGTACAGAAAATTTAGCTGGTAATACTGGTTATGAAAATTCACGTTTTAGTCTTTTCACGTCAAAAAAAAAGTAGTCCTTGAAGATAAATGAGAACTTTTAAACTTATCGTTGGCCATGAAACGTTTCTTAAGTGCTTTCCTTAATTACACATCACTACAAAATATCCAATGGTTTTTTAATCATGTATTCTCTACCAAACCTCTCAAATATTTCTTCCTGCTGAAGTGTTTATTGAAGTCACAGGAGTAAAATGTTACGATTTCTTTATGTCGTATTCTTGGTTCAGCTGTCGTGATGACTACTTTGAATTTAAATTTTATCTCATTAGTTAAAATTAAAATACGTTCGAACAGCATAACAAATTTTCAAGAATTATTTCTTAAATCATTCTAATAAATTGATCATTAATTTGAGCTGTATCCCAAAGTTTTAGTTTCGTTCAATTTTGATACCTGTACAAAAATGCATTAAAATAATTCATATAACTCGTTTAATATATTTTTATACAGTCATTGTCCTCTATCGTTATACTTATTTTTTCAGGTTATTATTTAATATGCCAGAACGAAAAAGGATGTAAAATATTAAACGTCCAGAAAATAATTCTTAACACTTAAACACCTTTAACGGGGCTGTACGTCTTTCCCACTAGCCCCCTCACCCCTCCTCACTCCGCTGCCAGCTCCAAGCGGGAGGTTATACAGAGTTGCCGCATCATCTCCCACCAGATAACGACGCCATTCGCTGAGATAAAAGATGCATACGTGTACGTTGAGGAGTTTTCAGCAATAGGTGTTAGAAAAGTTACCACAGGGATAACTGGCTTGTTGCGGCCAAGCGTTATCTTGCGTGGTTGAGGCGTAGAAGCGCTAGGAGCGACTGACTCAGATGTGCAATACTTCCGCATTAGCAACTCGCCCCTATGACATTTCCAGTGGCAACCCTGTCGATTTTATGACGTAATGTTTAAGGCAAAGGTAGGCTGCACGTCACCCAGCTAATTTAAGTATCCTCTATAGAAGTTTTCGTACCTAGGAATTATTGCGAAAACGCCTGTTTTAACCACATTCACTTTAATAAAACACAGAAATGGAAACAGTAAATGAAAACTGGTCTTTGCATGCGACATCTCTCACGCTAACCAGTTTCTGCACCAAACATGATTAACTTTAGCTCTGCTTGCCATTCAATGATCCCCGTAGGCGGTGTCCTTAAGGTATGGGCTATTCACGGTAAAGTTAGCACTTTTGAAAGCCCTCTCTTTTGGAATAATAGTTAATAAACATGTTTTATTGTAGCCTTAGACGTTAACTCTCGAGTCCAGGGGAATATATACACTGTGTTTACTACCTACATGGCAACATTTATTTTAAGAAGCGGCGGACGGATAAAAATAGCTGATGGTGAAAAAAGTAACAAGAGCCTCAAAAGTGCTCACTTTGCCGTGAACAGCCTACATAAGTGGAGTACCTTCCAATGGAACACTATCCCCTGACTTCACAAATGTAGAACTCATTGCGAAGTAGTACACACGCTATTAATATGTTCAGAAATGTTACGATGTTGCATATAGGTTGTTCTCGGTAAAATGATCACTATTGAAAGCCCTGCTTAATAATCACTTGTAAGCACATTGTGTATCCTTCCTCCGTATGCAAAATCCACATTGCGTGGACCTGATCACTTTACCCATGCGTCGGTAAAGGGAAACTGTAAAATTATTACAAAAGTTAATATTTTACTAACTTTCTAATCCATACACTTACATACATTAAACAAATCACAACGAAAAATACATCATTGTAGAATTGAATGGAGATGAAAATTCCATGAATTGTGACTATTGTCAAAGGTTGTCATTAGGTGTTTTTGAAAAGGAATACTTTTTTTACTTCATATTTTCAATAGTTATTGGGATACCTAGTGAGAGGTGTTGACTGGAAACGATATCATGGAACCGAAAACAGCTAAAAGAGTTGCGCTGAAAGTTGCGAGAAGCTCATTCGGTCGTAAAGCAGACGCGTGCCAAATTTGGCTCGAACCTGTGTTTCCGTTGAAGTTTTTAGTGGCTCACATTCACGAGCGCTTGAACACGGCCGGTTTGGTTGGCGTTTATTACGTGGTATCGTGGCTCTCCTGGCCTCTGCTACTTGTTCAATTATTTCACATTTCCGCAGTTTTCTTCCTGGTCACTGATAGCGCAACTGTGTTTGCAAGTCGTTCGAGGTAAACGCAGGAATACTGAATTGCCACATAAGAATAATGGTCGTCGAAAGAGTTGCGACGGATACATAAATTAAAGGTAAGAGGAGATAAACATAAGTTACAAAACAACTACAGTCCGTTCACGGTTACCTCCAACTTCTCTGAAGCCCTGCTAAAGTTCTGCTTCCAGTATATTCCTCCGCCTCGTGCAAACAAAGCTTAACTAAGTCTAAAAATTGCACTGAAGGGACAACGTTCGGTGTTCGTGCGCGCTCACTGCAATAATACTTTGCATACGAACTGTTTCTTACTAGTAAAAAAACAACCAAACACGGCATACGTGGGATGATTCTTCATTGGTTCAATTCGAAAAGATTGAAGAAACTGAGAATAGACTATGGTTGACTTAAAGAATGTAACAAAAATTTTCCGGTAAAATAAGACATACGCAATGATGTAATCATCCGAAATATTAAGTAATGACATAACCGAAGATTATGACCAGATAATGTAAAATCTATCACAAGTAAAAGTGTTACTGCTGTACCCACGCGTGCTTTAAAAATTGTAGTTCTAACATTGATTCTACGCTCGATAGGTTATGTCGTAATAAATTTGGGGCTATTTTTATAATTCCCTAAAAGCGAGGTCAAAGGCTGCCCGATTGCCAGTTGGCTTTTCTTGTACTGGAGGAATTGTTACGTGGTTCAAATTAGCTATGTGAGTAGTAGGAAGATCTCGAAAAATTACTAAACAAATGTGCTCTCTAATATAAGAGAACGATGGGAAAATGACCGCGAATAAATACAGAACCTGGTAAAGTAGATATTTAGATAATGTTATCCAGTATTTAATAACATGTAGGAAAAAGTAGTGTTAGAATATTTTTTCTTAGTTGTCTATCACTGTCATCAAGTTTGACCGTTCAAACTAGATCATTCACAATGGTGTAATTTCATAAGTAATGATTTGCATGAAATATATCAGATACCAACAGAACGTTTAGATTAACATTTCGATCCGGATTAAACTTTGAGTATACTGAAGAATTCCGATTGAAACATTACCGTAAACACACCAGGACTGGACTAGAGTAGGACTGGAGTGAGTAATACACTCCAGTCAGCAAGGTGGACTAGAATGTAGAATACGGATTGAAAGTTTACTCTACACTGCCGACAGGAGTGAACTGGGAGTGAGAGCAAGACAAATGCCGCAATGTTGTAAGTGTATTGTTCGTATGTTTGCACGTACGCAGTTATAACATTTGTTTTAAGCAGATTATAAGCTACAAGGACAATAACGTAAAAAAAAGAGAGAAAACGAAAAACGTTTGGGCCGAAATGTACGTACGGTTTTTTTTTTTTAACGTCATGTTGGAAAAACAAATATTAAAATTATGTGATAGTAAAAAAAAAATATTTAGGAAGGGAGATATTTTTGATTTGGTATGAGAACAAAAATGGTAGCTTCAAAAGAACTTCTGAAGAAACGAAAGATACCACTACACAGCTTTCATTCCATGTTCACTAAATCTACTCTCTTGTTTACATGTCAATGCGGAGTGAAAACTTTACCCTCAACGCGACTTTTTGTCCGTGTTTGCTCCGTGTTCTCTAGGTTCGTTCGAGTTTTTACCAAATGCACTAATACTCTAAACGTAGTACTTGTGCATTTGCTTTCATTACATTCGCATTCCAGAGCTTCCGTTGCAACATAGCTGTCGTAACATCATTTAATGCTATAAAGAAAAGTATAAAATCTGCTTAATTATACGGAACATTTGGTAAATAGGTTGACTTAATTCATGCGGGGTATTCATATTTGATATCCGCGCCATACGTGATCAACTCTTACAGTTATTAGTGTGTGTATATATATATATATATATATATATATATATATATATATATATATATACACACTTACACTACTTCAACATACAAAACAAATGTTCTTTCATAAAATATATTAAACATCATCATTTAAATAATGCTAACATGAATTCGAAAATGAACCTATATGGAAATAAAATTAAAAGGGATTTATAAACACTGTCCATTTAATTTATGCGTTATTTTTATGGATCATAAAAAGTGGCCGCATAATATTTCTAGTGGAAAAGAAGTACAAAGCATTGGCGTAATATATACCTTGGTCCAGACCGGGACTTTTTCTTGCACTCAAAAAAATAGGCCGTTGTTATACAACAATGCCAAAATTTAAAGAAAGCAGTACTGTTTACAGGTATTTTTTTTAACATGCCAGCTCAGAATGAGCATACGCAATTACGCATTCCACAAGGCCTGCTCTAAGCTGCTGAAAATGGATGAGGGGATGTAGTCAGATTTACGAACGAAATATTATGGTTCTTCTGGATAAACAACGCAAAATATACCCTACAAGACACTTATTTCGAAGGTAACTTACAACATAAATAACACATTTTTATTTCACACAACATCATGAACCTAGGGTAGACAACTTACGTCTTTGCAAAATATTCCAGAAACAAAAGTAATCAGCAGTGTTTGCATCCATCATTAATTAATGCTAAGTTAGGTCCAGGAGAATAAAACGAATATTAGCAAGCGTTTTAAATTTGAGCTGAGAGAGGCAAAATTAAACTTGCGAGTGACATACGGGAAATAGCATTTCGCCGAGAAGTAGATGCGGTTGTTTACTCCAATTTGGCACGTTGTTTGTATGGGGATCTATTTTCTACAGAACAATGTAGCTTTCAGGCTGTCAACTCATCTTCATTGCGCACGAATATGCAGAGTACAAAGTCATGTACCACAGCGTTAATTCAATTCTCACAGCTAATGAATTTTAAGACTACTGTTAGGTATAACTTGAGGTATGACATACAAAATTTTAAATTTTTACGCCGTAAAAAGTTGTGTTAGTTGCGTAGAAAATAATTTTAAAAATGCATGCGTTTTAAAACGTTAGTCCTGTATGATTTTTAAATATTATCACTTTTCACTTACTACCACTCATTGCTGAAAACCGGGGAACTTAAACTTATGTACTAAATGGCAAATAAAGCATTGCAAGCCCTTTTGTTTATAGTTGACTGAACGTTAGAAGCAGCCGAATGCTAGATAACATTCCGAAAAGCATATATAAACAAGTTTAGCCTAACAAACAACAAAAGTGTCTTGCTAGAACATCTCTTTAATGTACGAGAAGTTATACGACAAGCTGTGATTGCAGAATCATTCATTCGTGCACAAATATCTAAAATCATCTTATCGCCCAAATGCTTCGAAAAAACTTTAATTCTGTCGACTTTGAAACATACAATGTAAAAAAAACCGAAGTCAGCATTCATTTTGTGTACTGATCCCAGCCATAACAGTCGTAGTCTGTGGCTACCTATGAATAAAACATTGTTCTATGATAACTTGGTTTTTATTGTTTAATTTTTATAGAAGACTTGGAGACAATTTAAGATGGATAGTTTTGTTTAACTTGATAATAACTAAATTCACGTTGTATGCATTTAATAAAGAGCGCCAATCCTTGGTGCAAGGATACATTTAAATAAATTGTCCTATTAAAACTCAGTCGGCAAAACACGAGACATATCTAGGACCACAGGTGTTTCAATTACGATAAAAATTGCCACATCTTCCTTTGATAATTTACACGTGGGAAGTTAATCAATTCAGTTCCAGTGCTCACTCTGAAAGAAAACCAACAGAGTTGGAAACATTTATGAATAACATCAGATCAGAGCCCACATTTAAACATTTACAGACATCGTCAAAATTAGACTTCCACGATCTCAAACCAACTTTTGGCTATCAGAATAACGGTATTTTTTACCATTAATGATCGTGGGTTGCGCGTAA
Organism: Clitarchus hookeri; assembly: GCA_002778355.1. Lineage (NCBI taxonomy): Eukaryota > Metazoa > Arthropoda > Insecta > Phasmatodea > Phasmatidae > Clitarchus > Clitarchus hookeri. Next base: position 41,429 of record NQII01004793.1, on the reverse strand, counting down.
CAACATTAAAGACTGAATTTCTTCCATTAATGCACACAAATATAACGTACATGTTCTTTTTTCTCTTAACAACAACCTTTAGCTATCGACGTTGAAAACAATCGTGTCTATGACAAAGCGAATTAAGCCATTGAGTACTACTAAGTTCGAAAGGTTAAAGTCATGAAATATAAACACAAGTGGGCATGGACCAACAGAACCCACCCGCTAAAGCCTAGAATGGCTCACAAAAATTAGGAAGCAAGTAAAGCTCCTAACACGGCTAGATCGACTATGCCTTCCCGTCAAGAGTCGATTGCTCCTGCACAACACAAACAAAATTCCTGTCTCGCTGCTCAGAAATGTTTCAGTCACGCCGGAGTGTGGGTTCGGACCGGTCTTAAGTCGGAGTGACGCCATAGCGTGGGTCGTCGAGGACTCCTCGGCACTCGTGGTCGCGTCAAACAAGAAACGGGCCACGGCACAACTTTGAAAAAGGATGGTTCGAGCATTCCTCGGAGACAACTCCTGGCTTTCCTTTCCTATTCCAAGCGAAAGGCCTTCGCATTCCTCCGATAGCGATCTGGGCAGTGGGCGGGGAGAACCCCTGGGTTGTCGCGACGTGGGGACGAGCGGCGAACACGCCGTTAAAAACGCATCACCCGCGATGGGACAACACGAGGCGGTCTGTGGACAGACAGCCTACCTACGACGACGGCGTGATAACACGGCAAGAAAACACAGCAGATAGCGACGGGTTCTTTTCCACTACGCCGGTGGCAGTGACGCAAGCAGGCCGTGCCAGCCCTTCGCTCTATCATCTATTCCAAAGCGCAATTTCAAGTATAGTCCATTCACGGTTACTTCCCACTTTTCTGAAGCCCTGCTAAAGTTATCATTAAAGGATATATCTCCGCCTCACGCAAATTAAGCTTAACCAAGTCTAGAAAATTACACCAAAGGGAGAGCACACCGCTTTCGTGCGCGTTCAGTGTAATAATATTTTGCATAAAAACTATTTCTTACTAGGCATTACCAACACACCTATTTTATCACTGTTATTATTAATAATATAAATATGTCAAATATTATAATTTGCAGATAAACTATAAACAAAATTTCAATTTAACAAAAAACACGATACGTTTATGTTAACAATAGTATAAAATGCTGGTGATATGTGAAGACACCCCGAATAAACTGTAGTTTATTCGTGGTTTCTTCACATTTTAAAAATTAGACATTTGAAAAATTTCCTTTTGTACGACATGTTTTGCTATTTCATAAATATGTTACGTATCACAAGCGTTTTATACTTGTTAACATAAAAGTACCTCATTCATTGTTAATTTGAACTTTTAATTATATGTTATTTATAAATTATAATATTTAATTAATAATTGATAAGTATAATATTACAGAGAAAATAGGCGTGCTGGCAATGCCCAATAAAAAAAAATTATTTTGGAAAATATTACTACACTGAGTGCGCAAGAAAGAAGTGTGTTTTTCCCTTTGGTGTAATTTTCTAGACTTAGTTTTGCGTTGTTTGCATGACGCAGAGGAATATCCTGGGAGAGGATATTCAGCAGGGCTCCAGAAAAGTTATAAGTAACCAATATTGGACTGTATATACACTGGTGAGATATTGGCCAACCACTGTTCTTTTTTAGGGCTGCGCAATATCCAATTTACAGCGTGGTCTCGATGTATGTAGCGATATTGATATCAGTGCGATATATCAGATGATTCAAAACAACACCGACAACGCTTAGTATGTTGTGGGGATGGCAAATCGATTATTTTTCAAGAGGGGACCCGTGGAGTTTCAGAGCGCAGAACGCTCCCAGTATCTACTGCTTAAAACGAATTGATAAAATCAGGAAAGAATAACTCAAGTCAAATAACATTAACTTCTTCAAATAGTAGTTGAAAGCGTTCTCAAGACATTACCAAAATAACAGAAACACGTAAAACGAGCTAGCTTTCAAATGCGTATTCATTACATATATTCAAACTTTCGGCAATGTTTAAGTGAGTCACGGTTTATTACTTAATTTTTAGATGCAAATTTAAAAATGTAAAAAACTTTCTTAAAAAAGAGTGCTGATTGATATTTTAATGCACTATTGCATTACGTAAACTGTTCTCTGGTGATTTAATACATACATTTTCATGGATTAAAAAAGTATAACTATGTATTAAAATGTCCTGGTTGCTAACAGCAATGTAGCGCTAACCTGTCCCAAGTTCTCTATTCACACACGTTAACAGCTACCAGTTATATGAGCGGAGTCCACTTTACTGGAAACTGCTGCTGCTGTTGCACTTGCGCAGTCGTCCGGGACAATGCCGCTGGTCGGCGGGTTTTCTCGGGGATCTCCCGTTTCCCCCGCCTTTTCAACCCCTGGCGCCGCTACCGTGCCCACCTCGCTTCTCCCTCGTCGGCTCTAAAGACTTCGATGTTAAGAGACCGCCCAAATGACGTCATTCGCTGCACTGGCGCAGCTATTCATTTTGCTTCCGCCATGACGTCAGCTCATCTCAGTGGCGCAACAGTTAGGACCTTATAAAACCGGGCCGTTCAATTAGTTTTCTCATCCGACCACTTACACGTAATTACCATGTTTGACGAGCCACGCGCTTACTTATTAAACGTCACGGTTTATTTATAATTTTATATATAATTTTATGGCAAGTTTAACACCAATGATGGTCACATGCAAATGGCGTTAAATTAAGCAATTATATACAAAAGTATAAATAAAAAATTTGGCATAATATTTTTTTGCAGGCTAGTGTGAGGAGCCTGGCGAGACACATGTGGCACGCGGCACGCTAATAGAATATATAGTCCATTCACGGTCACTTCCAACTTTTCTCAAGCCATGCTAAAGTTCTACTTCCGGGATATTCCTCCGCCTCGTTTAAACAAAGCTTAACCACGTGTAGGTAATTACACCAAAGAGACTCCGCACCGCATTCGTGCGCACTCAGTGTAACAATATTTTGCATAAGAACTATTACTTACCAGGCATTACCAACACACCTTTTTTACTCACTGATTTCATTCACATTCTAATCTATATATATATATATATATAAACCTTGTGTCCGTTTGTTCGGACGCATGTAACTTCCGAAAACATGAACCGATTTTCATTCTGTTTTTTTTATAAACCTTTCTTGCGTTCCCACGAGTGTTTGTACACCTTTCTTTTTTATATGTATTACCTGCAAAGGTACTAAAATCTGCAAAAAGCTCATTTTTACCATGCTTTCGCGTCAGGAAGCGCCTTAGTCAACAATGCAACGACAACAATGCAATGTCAACAATGTAAAGTCGCAACCTAGCAACAGATCTATCTATCTATATGAAAACGATATATCGATACTTATCAATATAACGACATATCGATACTTATAAGTACGTCAATGCTCGATATATCGATACAAATATATATGTCGATACTTATCGACAAGCGAACATGTCACATACAAATCTGTGGATGTAACATTACACGAAAATGAAGCGGTAAATTATCCGCCAGAATATCTAAATTCGCTTGATGTTCCAGGATTGCCTCCACCAAAACTTTGCAACGGCACACGCCTTGAAATAAAAAAAAATGATGGGCAACACTATAGAAACTACCATCTTGAAAGGTGCTTTCAAAGGAGAAGATGTGCTTCTTCCCAGAATTCCATTTATTCCATCAGAAATTCCCCTTCACTTTAAAAGAACACAGTTTACAGTCAGATTGGCATTTGCAGTGACAATAAATAAAGCTCAAGGGTAGTCATTGCAAATGTGCGGAATAGATTTAGAAACAGTATGTTTTTCGCACGGCCAATTGTATGTGTCGTGTTCTAGAGTAGGAAAACCACACAACTTATTCATACGCGCGGAAGATGGTAAAACTAAAAACATTGTATACAAACGAGTACTTCAAAAATAAAAAATTTGAAAGTACATATACTTCTTTCAATTAATTTCACAGAAACGAATAGAACCAAAATATTTTATGCCACAGCAACGCGTGGCAGGGTTGGCTAGAATAATATAAAAATGTAGTACCCACCATGCACACATTAATTCACTAATACAAAACTGGGAATGATGTAAGTGTTAATACATTGGATATAACGTAACGTACATTCTGAACATATGGGATTGGTTTCGCCAGCGATCAGTAATAATAGGGTCTGACGATTATTCTCGAAACTTGTGACAATTAAAAAGCCTTACACTGCTGGAACTCTTGTTTGCTGTCGTCCGCGCCTTTCGAAAGGTTCATCGCACAGTTTTGGCACTCCCGTCTCTGCTTTATAAACACTATTTTTCTCTATCTGCCTGTTGCTGACACGGACGTTACACAGCGGCTAATGAAAAACGAATGTTTCGAGCGACATGATAAACGAGGACAAGCACAAGAAAGCAAATCTCGATGGCGCTTTGTAAAGGTCGATTGGCGCTGATTAAGTGACGTTTTAGAGCGCAATACTCATCATGTGAAAAGGATAAAATGCGAAGAGAAAAATAAAGAACGTTCGCCAAATTCTCTGCTTTTGCGAAGCTGTTTAGTAAGAAGATATATTTCCTTTGTCTTCTGCAGAAAAAACGAAAAATTTTAGTAACAATTTACAAAATAGATATAGGACAAACATTCCTGTGTAGGTCATCAATGGACTATATCACTCCATGTGCAGCATATCACCAAAATATAATGAAAACATTGCCTACTATAAACTTTCTGTTAATTTAATGCACCGCTTATGGTTTCTATTAATATCTCGGAAATATTGCAGAAATGTTTTTTCTTGTTATGATATATATTTTAGACATAGGAGTTAAATGTAAAACAAAATAAACGCAAACATAAAAAAAAACCAAGGTCATTTTAATTAAGCGGCGACCAGTGTACTTGATAAAACAACTCTCTCTCTTTCTAGATATAAATATCAGAATGGCCCTGACCAGTAGTTCCAGTTTACTGGATTTTATATAACAGTAAAGGGGCAGTTCACTTTTAACGTACCTGAAATACACTCATTAACACATAAATGCCTGGCATTCTACACTGAAGAGCCAAAAAAAACTGGTATAGGCGTGCGTATGCAAATAACAGAGGTATGGAACCAATCAGAGTAACGCGATGCGGTCGGCAGCTAGATCGGTTACTGCTGCTACAATGGCAGGTTATCAAGATTTAAGTGAGTTTGAACGTGGTGTTATAGTCGGCGCACGAGAGATGGGACATAGCATCTCCGAGGTAGCGATAACATTTGGATGTTCGCGTACGACCATTTCGCGAGTGTGCCGTGAATATCGGGAATCCGGTAAAACATCACATCTTCGACATCGCTGCGGCCGGAAAAATATCGTGGAAGAACGGGACAAACGACAACTGACGAGAATCATTAAACGTGACAGACGTGCAGCCCTTTCTCAAATTGGCGCAGATTGGATTTGTGGACTGCCCTGCCGGATCCATGGTGTCAATTGCCTCCTTCATACCTTCAGACATTAGTTGAGTCCATGCCACGTCGTCTTGGCGCACTTCTGTGTGCTCGGGGGACCCTACACGATATTAAGCAGGTGTACCAGTTTTTTTTTTTGGCTCTTCAGTGTATATATTGAGAACCTAACACTAAGTATTTAAATTACTGTTTTATTTGGTTTCCCCTATTTCCTGAACAATATCCTTAACGTGCTTTTTAACTGTAAAATTTTATAAAGTAGAATTTAGATATCGATCATGCAGTTTGGCCTTCCTAAGAAATATTGCATTTCTAATTTTCTATTTGAAAACGCATTCGCGACACATTTTTCATGTACAAAACGAATTGGAAAAATTATGATGGTAATTTCAAACCTGTGGATATGTATAAAAAATTATTCTAAAGAAAATACTTATATGGAGTCATAAATATTACTTCCTCCCACACATTAGCTAGACCGATGTTCGTGATGATCACAGGTTTATCGGCCCTAATGTGATCTACTTATAAAAAATAAAGTACAATTAACACTGCGCAACTTAGTCCAGGATTTGGCAACCAGAAACGCTACTACAAAACAAAATTCACCGAAGATGAGGGTATGTGGGTAGTGCGTAAGCTATCTAGTCATATTCATATATTGCAGGAAAATTCTGCATTTTAAATGGCCGTACTCAATAAAATCTTCTCAAAAGAAACAAATTCCAAATACTTTTTCGAAACAAGTATCGTGTCCCATAGCTGGACGAACGGGAAGCGTTTAGTTGACAACTCGTCCTCGAGATCTGGCTTACTCAGAAGAACGCCTTCATTTTCATTTGCTTTCTCGATACGAGTTGTACACAAAAAAAATATTTTTTAAACCGAACAGAAGTTTTTTTTGTAAAATTACAAATGCTAGTACTTTTACAAAACATTTAGTTGTAAATTTGTTGAATTTGTACTAGTGAAAAAACACGATTTGTAGAACTACAGAAAAATTCTGGTAATAATACTGACTCTTGTGAAATTTACAAGTATTAACTTGTAATGGTACTTAAGACTTTTTTGGCAACTAGTTTCGAAAAAAAATCTTTTGTAAAATTACAGAAATTTTTTTGTGTGTACTTCATCGCACGACGGCCTCAGACTTCCTCACAGGTGAGTACATAGCTAGCCGCGGACTACGATACGCTGCTAGAAGTTCAGAAACTTCTTTACTGTGTCTGAATCGGCAATCGCTGAGAAGTATTTACATTGTCTGTAGCACAAACTGCAAAATCTTCTAAACCTTGCAGCTGCAAGCTAGCGAAAAGAATATAGCGAAAGCGAAGGAGGGAATTGATGTTGCAGAACAGATTATAAAATAAGTACTCATATGTTTGTCGTGGAACTATAATGCATTTCCCGTTGTTCCCTTGCTTAAGAACGCCTCTCTCTGTTTCTCTATCTCTCTCTCTCTGTCTTTGATTCTCTCTCTTCCTTTACTCCTCTTCCCGTTGAGTTGCGCGGGGGAAATTTCAGGTTTAATTGGAAAAGTTTCATCGGCCTGGGATTGCTGCTGAGAACTCGTCTTGCCTTACAGACCACGGGATGCACCTTTTTTTTTTTTACCGATGGTTCTGCACACGTTTTTGCGTCAACTGCGCTGGGTCAACCATTGCCGGTGACGGGATGAAATTATACGTACGTTCCGCTATCCTCCACAAATGTTTTTTAGATAATTGACACTTTGACGTCGACACATTTTCACCATCGTTAAAGGCAAGGTGAAAGAGACTCGCCTATATCCCCCACTGCAGGCACACCGTGTTCTACTGGTCCCTGTTCTCACTTACCGCCGTCCTTATTGGTCAACCCCACACCCGACGTTCATTGGCTGCCTCAGGCTGTGCCTTATTGGCCGTGTTCCAATAAAATGCTCTTTCGTATATAACAAGATGCACAGCACATCGTATTTATTTACATAATTTTTAGGGACACCCTAATTTCGCGAAAAGATTTCACGACCTGTTAGTCGTGTTTCATAACATTTTAGCTCAGATCCACTTTCGTTATTGGATGTTTTCTGTATTACGCGCCTTAGGTGTATGACCGTAAATCACAAACGCACAGTATTGAAGTTACCTCATTCTGATAGGCCAGTCAAGTATAAAAAGATCTCACAAAGAAACGCCGCCAATAAGCAAAAGAAGACTGTTGGTATGCTCGTAGGGTATTCAAATCTAGCATTTAATTGAAATATTTTCGTGAAATTCGTATGTCACTAGTAATAAAAAAAAACCAATTATTTGCAAAAAATTGTAATTGACGTCATGTTGTTTCCTCGTAATATACTGATACAATTGAACTCAATTCAAACCGGTTACTGTTTGTATGGGCAGGGAATATTGATACGAGTGTTGGCTGAGCTACTCTTAAGCATATACTGTAAAAAAAGTTTGTAATTTTTACTGAAATATTGTTTGTAATTTTACAAATGTTTGTAACAGTACAAAGATTACTCTTATAAAACTACTCGTTTGCAAATGTACAAAGGCAGTGTTTGTAATAGACCTCAAGGAATGTTTGTACTATACTGACCCCTATCCACGAGTTTTAGCAACATGGCGGACACTCAAAATCGTAAAACCGTATTTAGCTGTTTGCGCGTGCAAAAATAAATGTATTGCAAATTTTAATAACGTAAAACACTTAAAACAACTCAAGTAATGATAATAAAACAATAATTTCAATAAAACGTGACCGTATTACTCATTAGCTGTTAATGTTTCCTAGCTACACAGAACTCTTCAATCCGCTCTGAAATCCTCGTTGTTAAAAGCCGTCCAAATCCCTTAAATCAACACAACTGAACTCTTAAAATGAAATGAATGTATTCTACATAATTAAATAACTTCCTTAATATTTTGTTGGAACTAGAACCTTTATTTAAAATTAAAATAAGTACCAAGTTCGGAAGTCTAGTTGGTTGTTGTGGTGAAAGGTACGGGCTAATATCTCAAGAGGCGTGGGTTCTAGTCCTTGTGCTGACATTGCGTATATTTTTTCTTAAATTGTATTTTGAAATATTTTTTTTTAGCTATTCTCTGTTATTAATGCACCACATTTCTTTTTTAGAAGAAAAAATAATCTTACGTACTTTATCAATAATGTAAGATGTAATACAAGGCTATCATTTGTAATATTACAAATATATATTTTGCAGATTTTACAAGAAAACTGTTATGTAGTTCTACAAAGGATTTTCTTGGCAACTGGGTTTCCAAAGATTTTCTTGTAAAAGTACAAAAAAATATTTTTAGAGTGCAGCCTTCAAAGAGTTAACGTTCGCATAGGTTCCATTTCCTCACAGATGTATAGTATATTCGCGGTTTCTTCACATTTTCCGAATCAAACATTTGAAAACTCACCTCATGTACGACGAATTTATTGTTTCGTAATTGTGTTACTACCACGAGCGTTCTAAACTTGTGTTAGCATAAAAGTAACCTATTTTTGTTAAATAAAAATGTTATTTATATTTTAATTGTAAATTATAATATTTAATTTGTAATTGACATGAATAAAAACCGAGAGAATACAGGTAGGTATCTTGATAATCGCTAGTAAGAAAGAGTTCTTATGCAAAATACTGTTACACTGAGTGCGCACTAATGCGGTGCGTAGTCCCTTTAATGTAGCATTCTATAATTATAGTTCAACTTTGATTGTATGAGGCGGAGGAATATCCTGGAAGACGAACTTTATCAGGGCTTCAGAAAAGTTGGAAGTAACAGCGAATGGACTATATACAAAAAGTTGCTGACCTCAACGTTGAAGAAGTGAAGGGCACATATAAAGAGTGTTCACAAATGTCCAATAAATGATTTTATATACTTTGGGAGAAGCTCATATTTTTATAATTCGTTAATACCAGATAACCTTTAGCCTAACAAATGCCAGAACTATTTTTAAGCACGATATTTAACTATAATTTTATATAGAATCTGCTAAGCGTGAAGAAGACACTTAAAAAGATAATTATGTGATTCACTTACCATTAAAAGTTTAAAATTGTCCGCTCGACCCCAGTTAAATACCAAGATGCCAGAACATGTATGTAGACAAGACAAGTGTCTTATTAAAAAGAAATTTCTTTGGTGCATTCCCATAGTTTCAAAAACTTAATTCGCTGAAACCAAACTTTGCGCTTAAGAAGACTTCTAAATTTGACACAAAACATATATTCATATTCCCATAATTCTGCATTCTTTTAACACACCTTTTTTGCATATTAATAATAATTTTATGTGATATATTAAAAATGTATAAAGTTTGCTCCGCAACAGTAAGTCAACACTGCAGACTATCCTGACAATTTACGACCATTCAAAGTCTTGCCCGACGTGTTGACCACATGATTACACACTCAACTGGCATCAGGTCCGTAGAATCCTTCTAATCACGCGACAAAAGCCTTGCTGAGCCGTGCCGCTTTCTGGCGTCTCTAAGACGAGTTGGTTGCGTTTACTAGTATCTAACGCATTTGTTATTTTGTACCGTAAACGTTTCTCTCGTAGACTCAAACGTGGCAAATTAGTGAGTTTAAAACATTTTCACCTAGAAATTTTGCATCCTTAACTAATTGTTCAGGCACTAAGCGTGAACAAACATGCGAATAACATAAACCTATTTGAATAGTGGCGACTTAAGACCAAATAACATACAATAATTTCTGTAGCTTGCTCCAAAAATAAATGCAGTAAAGCAGTTTGGTACTCCCAGTCTGGTCAAGACTGTCGAAAGTTAAACTCGGATCGCTATAATTGGAACTACTTTTCCAAGGTCAGCGAGTTTCATATATGAGCTTGCCTTTATTCTACACTGTAATAAAACTTTATACAGCCGGAATAGCATGTTTTTCCTGGAATCAAACTGGTTGCCACGTAACTCGATCTCCAGCTGTCATTCCACTCTCCTGTAAATTAAAATAATACATATTATAGCTAATTTTTAAAATTGCCCGAGACAATTTCGTTCGTCATTCGCCTGCTAAGGTTACATTGCAGCTTTAACTTTTTAGCGCGTTTTGAGTCTCAGAAGCTAGCGAGCAATAAGGGCGACACTGACGCGCGTGCCTGGAGCCCAGTCACCCCTACGTGCAAGGCGCTGAACTGGCGTGCAGTGTTTCCGTCGTGCTGCGTGTACCTATGGCACTTTAACCTGTCAATCTATTATTTTATTGGCGGAAAGTCTGAAGCAAAGTTCAGTGCAGGTCACTATAATAATTTCACATGTTTCCGGTCAGTATATTATGAGATACACCAGTGTGAAAAATCCGCTCCTAGCTATGTTGAAGGGCTCGGAAATAACATTTATAATGGGAATGTTATGTTGAGGGTATTCTTCGTACCTCGTCCGAAGTGTGTTTCCTTTGAATACATCGGAATAATTGCATCACGTTTACTGGTTTCAAAAGAAAAAAAAACGCGGATTATGAACACTTTGCAACACAGTTCTAGCAGTAGGTACGCGACACCCTTAAGGAGGGCCAAGCCCCGCCATCTTGGATGTTTTATTCTCGGATACTACCCGCAAACGTGGATTTTGGATGGATTTTTTTTTCGGACGATATGACATAGGGTATAACTTAATGGATTTTCTCGAAATCTGTCCTGTTCGACTGCCGTAGCTGTTATTACCTCTGTAGTCGCTCCCACAAATTAACCAATTATTTTACCTCGGCTGTTACAAGTTAGAAAATATCAAACGCAGAGAAGCTTTAAAAATTCAAGAACATCAAGGAAGGTATTATTCATGCTTTGTCGTGCCAAAAATTGTAATGCACCTCCTGAAGTCGAACAATTACAAATAATAAGGGTGCCTTACCTGGGACTCGAACACATAACGCCTCGTACCGTAAGCTGGCGTTCAGCCAACTACAATACAGAGGTGGGATTCGGAACATCAACTTCAGTTGTAATCAGTCTAAATTTTTAGTAGACTGCGTTTACCAACTTAAAAATATCTACAGGATAATAATTTTGAAAACAAGTGTGTGAGTCACTTAAATCAAAACAGTTGGCATGGCTTGCGGTAGCACTACTTGTGTGCAGATTTGGGTGTAAATAGGTTGAATGGTTGCGATATGGCACAAAAGGTTTAGTTTCTCAGTTGGCGCTATCGTACAGAAAGGCCTAAAAACAGGCATATAAAGTCATATCTGATAAGCATTATAAATAATCTATACATATAAAAATGTTAGGTCCGTTTGTTCGGACGCGTGTAACTCCCGAAAAAATCAACCAATTTTCGTTGTTTTTTTATAAACCTTCCTTTCGTTCCCACGAGTGTTTGTACACCTTTCTTTTTTATTTGTATTACCTGCAAAGGTACTAAAATATGCAAAAAAGCTCATTTTTACCATGCTTTCGCGTTAGGAAGCGCCTTTGTTGACAGCTGTCTGTTTGAACATTTCAGTTTGTTAATTCTCAATGTTTTTTTCGATTGTTTAGAGATTTTGAAAATACATATACTTCTTTCAATTAATTTCACAAAAATGAATAAAACTAAAATCTTTTATGCCACAGCAACGCGTAACCGGGTAAGCTAGTGTCAGTATAAAAAATTTGTTTTAAATTTGTCAAAATATTTTAAATATGTGGTTAAGTTATCTAAATAATGTATATTGAAATATTAAAAAAAATGTTGGACGAACTTAAATGATGTAAGTTTACATTTCCACTGTAGTAATACTTGGGTGAAAATTTTGGTGAAATTCGATAATTGGTTCCTGAGATATGGCATAAATGTATCATTTCATCACCTGGCACTATCTTATAAAAAGTCGGCAAAAGATTATCTCTATAAGCATATTTTAAGCTTCTAATGACCACTCTCAGCATACTAAGTTTAATTGAAAGCTGTTAAATTATTGAATAGATATGATAAACTTATCTAAATGATGTATATGACTGCCATACTGTAAACAAAGCCAGACACACCTAAAACATAGCCTTCTGTAGCAATACTTATGCGCATAGTTCGATGGGAATCGGTTGGTTGGTCCCGGACGTATGACTTAAAAGGTATCCAGTTTCTCATGCGGTGCTATTTTAATAACTGTATTGGCACATTCTATGTTTGTTACAGATGCTGCTACATATTAAAGTCGGTTGAAATTGTTTGGGTCATATGTCTTATTAACCTAAAATATTTATATGGCTGTTATTTTGAAAATAAGTGACTACCTCGTCAAGTCATATTAATTAAGATTGTCTACAAAAGTATTACTTGTAGTCTTAATCTGTTTGGTATCAGTTAATTGTTTCCCGAGATAGGACACAAAAAATTAATCTTTCATGTAGTGCTATCTTCCAAAATGGCTTGTATATAGATACTGCCAGAATACAAAGTTAAATTGGAATTAGTTAAATAGTTTCATATATGTATAGCATAGTAGTCTATAATGTTTGTGGCCTTCATTTTAAAATTAATAGTTTGACCCACTAAAACATGAAGTTCACAACACGTACTGTAGTATTACTTGAGTCTCAAATTTAGGTGGGATTGGTGGATTGTTTCGCAAGATATGACATGAAAACTTTATTTTTAATGTGGTGCTATCTTACAAAATCGCTGACTAAAGAGGTTATGTTTTGATGCGTTTGATGTTTGTAAAATATACTTTCAGCATAACAATTTTGGTCTAAACTGGCTGAACGGTACTGTAGATATTGCAAATGGACCTAAAATATCTACATTGCAGCTATTTTGAAAATTAGTGTTTTACACATGTAAATTGCATATATGAGCATAGCATATATAGTATTACTTATATGCAAAATATGGCAGGAATTGATCTTGTAGTTTCTGAGATATAATGTAAAAACTTTATTTTTCATATTGTACTATCTTCAAAATGGCGGATTAACAACATTATTACTTTATAAATTCAATGTTTACATAATGCACTGCCAACATACCAAATTTGATTTAAATTATTTAAATGGTTCCCGAGATATAATGTAAAAGCTTTATTTATCAATTTGCGCTATTTTCCAAAATAGCCTACTAATAGCATTATCGGGTTATAAATTGGACGCATACATCATGCATTGACACTTTACAAGGTTTGGTTTAAATAAGTTAAATGGTTCCGAAGATATAATGGAAAAGTTGTATTTTTAAATTTGCACTATCTTTAAAAATGGCGGACTGATAATATTACTGTTTTTTTTATTACAATGCTTATACCATGTATTAACCACTTACCAAATGTTGTTGAAATCTGTTAAATAGTTCCCGATATATACCATAGTGCCCTAAATATTACAATTGCCACAATTTTTAAAATGAGTACCCGACGTGATATAATACTATAAAAGTCCGATGTCATTACTAAATACTATATGTTAACGTAGTTAGGTAAAATTCGTTTGTCGGGTTTAAAAATTGTTATGGGGGGGGATACATTCCATACAGACATTCAGGTGATTGCATAAGCCTATCTTTCCTTCGGAAAGAAGGCTAAAAATCGACTTAACTTCGGCAAAAATATCGCAGAGAGATAACTTTTGGTACAGACTTTAATTTTGATGTAAGGAATAATATATGAATATCAAAAGTCATATTGGATCCGAGCTGTGCTTGCAGTCCTACACTGCAAAAATATGTAGTACAAGATACATTTTCCGATATAGCTTCGTCAGTATTACTCTTACGGTAAAATATGTTCCATAAACACTGAAGAGAATTTTATTTAACTTGCTACCAAAAAGGTAGAAAACATTTTTGTCGTAGACGTGATATTTTTCCCGTAATAGCGGAACATTTGATTCGACTTTGAAAAATAACGAAACACAAAAAATACAAATTGAATTATTCGCATGCGTTCAGTTTTATTTGTGTAAAAAATAGTTTTTTTTTAACATTTTTTTTTAGCTCGGATCCAATATGTATTCTGATATATTATTCCATACAATTCCTAATATCAGAATAAAGGTATATACCGATAATCATATATGCGATTTTTTCATAATAAATTGTCTGATGTTCCTGCACTGTTATGCGCACTTCTACAGAGTTGCTGCATGATCTTATCTTATTTATATTAAATATTAATAACAAAAATTTTTGCACCTAAACATTACTACTAAAAATTTTGTGTTAGCCCGGAAACTAAAAACAAAAAGAAACTGTCGGTCTTGAAATGTTTGTTTTATGTGTCAATCGTAAACATACGTCACTCAGAATCAGTGAGCAATAAAAAGGTTTACTGAAGGTCTGATCACTGTTTAGTGACTTGAGGAGATATCAGCCGAAAGTTGCTCGCACAGTTATAAAAAAATAGATACAAACAAATTTTTTTTCGAAAACTAGGTGCCAAAAATGTTTCCTTTTAACACCAGAAGAAAAATATTGTAACATCACAATTAATTTTTTTTATGAAACGTACCTACCATCTTACGTGTCTCCATGTTTATACCATGTGTTTAGTTATTTAATTGTAATAGCATTTTTACGAAATTAAAAGTCAATAGGACCATCTAATATTTTTTTCTCCATAGAAAATCCGAACTTCCATTTCACCCCTTTAGGTTTTAAATTAAAAAAAAGCGCGTTAGTGGCTGCCTACATTACATAATTAATGTTTCCTCCAATTTTCATGACCAATCGTTGAGCCTGGACGCTTATATGTCAGTCAGTTTTCCTTATGAATTCCACATTACTTGCGTGTTAAAATTCAACGTGTTATAAACTTTGCTGTAATTTCTTCGTCATGCTACAAAAATAATCTCGGCAACTGGTTTACAAAGAATTTATTTATAAAAATTTTAAAAAATATATTTACAGTGCACAGAAATATATGCGAGTGAACTGGTTTAATGGCCGTTTATGATGAAGTGAGCAGTTTTGAAATCAACCTTTGAAAAATGTCACTGTCACTTTCAGCATATATTTTAACGGGCACTCTGACGGGCATGAACTCAGTAAAATTGGCAATGACCATGTCTTAGTGTCGGATAGTAAGTGCTGGGTAAACATTTGTCAATAGTAAAATAACCTCTTGCTTTATATTTTTTAATGTATTTAATTGTAATAATAAACAAATTTGTAAAATATTTACTTTTATAATAATTCAACACTTTCATTTCAGCGACGCACGGATAAAGTGATCAGGCTTGTAGCGATGTTAATTGTACATATGGTGGAATAACCCACAAAATGCATACAAGTAGATATTCAGCAGGACTTCCGAAGTTCGCGGGGGGTCACTCGTAGAGTGAATATGTGGTAGAGTGATTACGTCAGCCGCGCAATCCCCAGTCTTCGCGTCCCAACATTGAACCGCTTTACTGCCAATACGACTATTGTAAACGACGTCGATAGGATTTGAGGTTAAAACACGGCTTAATAACAAGTACTTTAAGATGTCTGTAAACTTACTCTTACAAGT
This sequence comes from Clitarchus hookeri, assembly GCA_002778355.1. NCBI lineage: Eukaryota > Metazoa > Arthropoda > Insecta > Phasmatodea > Phasmatidae > Clitarchus > Clitarchus hookeri. Next base: position 25,528 of record NQII01004793.1, on the reverse strand, counting down.
TTTTCACGGTTAATCAATCACTTTTGAAATAAATATTTTAAAAACGATATTGCCTCTACCATCATATATTTCAACGGGCGCAATATCTAGAACGCGTCTAGTATGTTGGTAATCACGGAGGGAAATTTAGTTCCACATCTCAATGTTGAATTAAACGTGTANTTTTTCACGGTTAATCAATCACTTTTGAAATAAATATTTTAAAAACGATATTGCCTCTACCATCATATATTTCAACGGGCGCAATATCTAGAACGCGTCTAGTATGTTGGTAATCACGGAGGGAAATTTAGTTCCATATCTCAATGTTGAATTAAACGTGTTAGGTAAACATTTGTGGAGTGGAGATATTCGGGCAGCTCTTAACATCGAGGTCTGGAGAGTCTTGAGAGGGTGAAGTGAGGTGAGTATGGAGCAGCGCCGGAATGCAAGGGCGAAGAAACCAGGCGTCGTCCGGGCAAGATTCCCACGAGCGAAAATCCGGGAGTGAAGTGCCTCGCGATGGAGTTTTGCGTTTTTGCGCCGTGGATGCAGTTCCGATCTTTGTCTCGNAAAATCCGGGAGTGAAGTGCCTCGCGATGGAGTTTTGCGTTTTTGCGCCGTGGATGCAGTTCCGATCTTTGTCTCGATAGTTTCTTTCCTTCTGCATTCGCGCCTGGTGATTGGATAACGCCGCAGCGTGGAAGGAATTTAAAAACTGCAAGCATTTACGTTTTGTTTTCCTGGCGATAAACACATGCATATGCAAAAGTTAATTTGCATTTATTTTCCCCAACCAGAATCAGTATTCCCAAACTGGTATAGGCTATCTGAAACGATACAACCTGAAATTGTATAGCCAACCGTACTAAATTTTAACCACTTTTTTTTTTCAAACAAAAGTGACAGTTCACCACTTTAAGTCACAGCGTGTTGTGTTTGAAGGAATTACTGCAGTCCATAATACAGGAGTAGGAAACCTCGTTTGCAGAAAAACCCAGGCGATAAGCGGTGTAAGACTAAGTGACATGGGCATTTTGAAGTTTCTCTCCACGTTTAGGCAGCTAACCTTGTGTGTGTGATTAGGTTNAAAATCCGGGAGTGAAGTGCCTCGCGATGGAGTTTTGCGTTTTTGCGCCGTGGATGCAGTTCCGATCTTTGTCTCGGTAGTTTATTTTCTCTGCATTTGGATAACGCCGCAGCGTTGAAGGAATTTAAAAACTGCAAGCATTTACGTTTTGTTTTCCTGGCGATAAACACATACATATGAAAAAGTTAATTTGCATTTATTTTCCCCAACCAGAATCAGTATTCCCAAACTGGTATAGGCTATCTGAAACGATACAACCTGAAATTGTATAGCCAACCGTACTGAATTTTAACCACTTTTTTTTTCAAACAAAAGTGACAGTTCACCACTTTAAGTCACAGCGTGTTGTGTTTGAAGGAATTACTACAGTCCATAATACAGGAGTAGGAAACCTCGTTTGCAGAAAAACCCAGGCGATAAGCGGTATAAGACTAAGTGACATGGGCATTTTGAAGTTTCTCTCCACGTTTAGGCAGCTAACCTTGTGTGTGTGATTAGGTTNATAAGACTAAGTGACATGGGCATTTTGAAGTTTCTCTCCACGTTTAGGCAGCTAACCTTGTGTGTGTGATTAGGTTATCACAACCGTGCGGGTAGTTCAATAAAATATTTCAAAATTATTCACGGTTGACTCTTGTAACATGCAAGATAATGTACTCTCTGTCAATAAATTACGAATAAAAGTATAATGAAATTTCAAATTTTTTTTTCAATGTGCTTAACAAAGGGTGGTTCTGTAAAGAGAAGAAAATCCCCTCGCTCAAGTATATTGTAAGTTGGAAGTAACCATGACTACGCCTACATCTGGGCGGGCAGGCGTGTGTGGGTGACCGTGCTCGGGCGATAAAGTTTGACCTTCGCGTCACATGCAGCCGCCCGTCAGCACACGTGGTAATCTCGGCATCCCACGAGCACAAATGACTCCATTATCCGTATCAGCAGGGAGTCGTCTTCTCGCAGGTCGTAAACCACTCTTACGTTATTCTTCCGTGCGCTACAAAATCGTTTCGGAAGCCACCCTTTGTAGTGGCGGGGAATATAAAGAATGTTACAAAATGGGCGTGGCCATTAAAAGTTGTTCACGATAAAGTGAGCACTTTTGAAACCAACGTTTGTAAAAAAAAAGCTGTCCTTATCGTCGTACATGCTACAGTTAAGGTTAGTTCTACTCAGATTAGGAACAAAACATGATATCTTACAGGAGAGTTTGGCATATGGAAAATTTCCGCCGCCAGGTGTACATTGTTCCTAAATGTAAATCTTAATTAAAATTCTAAGCTATGTTAGTATTAAAAGAGAAGTTATTTTATTTTTTATTTATGATTATTTCAATTATCATGTTCTTAACGTTGAAAATAGAGAAAATCTGGTACGCATACGACACTAGCTCTTACCTAGCGGCGAAAATTTATGGTTGCCAACAAACTTTTAACTCTGATCTTTCTATGTGGTGGAAGTAACCTTACTACAGCGCGNGGCGAAAATTTATGGTTGCCAACAAACTTTTAACTCTGATCTTTCTATGTGGTGGAAGTAACCTTACTACAGCGCGCACAAGCACGCATACTCCCAGTTAAGTTGGCAGCGAATAAATGAAAATAGTTCTGGCTTTTAATTGCGAGTATAATGTTCAAATTTATAGCCACTGATATTAGTGTTTCTAGTTTTAAACACCGAAATAAGACTTGGCTGACGCCTTTACGTTACTAACTATTTCACGGTTTTACTTGTATGGTGCATGAATAAAGTGAGCAGGACCGCGGCTATATTAAATCTACATATGGCGTAAGAACACAAAATGAGAAGAAAAGTAGATCTTTAACAGGGCTTCCAAAACTGCTCAACCGTGAACAGCGGACAGAAAAAAAATCACAGCATTTTTTTTTTACTTTGGTTTCCTGGGTCAAAAACTGTATATAAATCGCGGTCTGACAGTTATACATAATTAGCCTCACATCATAATTTTACTCGTTTAAGCGTCACACTTTTATTCGACAGTTATTAATAATGTCGGTCGGTGAAGTGATGGTCCCATACCAATTTCACTCTCAAGTCTCAAGTTGTGCAAGTGTTCCAAAAGCACTATCCTAACTGATGGACAAAGTCACTGTTTCCAGCCAGATCGCCCGTCACGAAGATGCTTGGTATTGTGCAGTATTTTTAAACGTGGTAACTTGTAAGATTATCTAAATATTTTCACTATCTAATTACTGCAATTCTTCAATGTTTATACTTAAACAAATTTAATTTGTGACGAGAACAAAACCATAAAGAGAAAGGTAGAGGTGATATTTTAAGCCTTCAATTTAATCGTTTAGTATAAACTTCCATTATTTAATTTTTTGCACAAATTTGCATCAAAACTTCAATNTAAGCCTTCAATTTAATCGTTTAGTATAAACTTCCATTATTTAATTTTTTGCACAAATTTGCATCAAAACTTCAATCATAACCTTTTTAAAGAGCACTTAAAAAATTTAGGCTGTTAAAAATCTTTTTTGGTCTAAAACAACAAAATCGCAAAACAAGTCACTTTGTGTGGGGAAAAAATCNTTTAGGCTGTTAAAAATCTTTTTTGGTCTAAAACAACAAAATCGCAAAACAAGTCACTTTGTGTGGGGAAAAAATCATTACTTGTTGGTAATATGAATTCCTGGGAAATACTAAAGCAACTCTAACCTGAAAAAGTTTTTTTTGAAATGTATTCTTACAAACGACATTTTATTAATTTCATTAAGAACTTTGAACTAAAACCAGTAGTTTTCGTCTCGACCACCAGGGTTAGTGCACTATATGAAGAGATATCGTAAAGGCTCACATTATGTATAGGCTGTTCACGGTAAAGTGAGCACTTTTACTTTTTCATTTCAGACATCTTTTATCCTTAACCACCTTTTAAAATAAATATTGCCAAATAAATAACAAACACAGTGTGTATACTCCACCGCACTCGAAAGTTAACATCTAAGGCAAAAATAAAATATATTTATTGAATATNACAAACACAGTGTGTATACTCCACCGCACTCGAAAGTTAACATCTAAGGCAAAAATAAAATATATTTATTGAATATTATTTCAAATGAGAGGGCTTACAAAAGTGCTCTCTTTACCGTAAATAGCCTATACCACCTTTACATCTACTTATAAGATTGGTTATTTACTTTATAGGCTTTGTCCCGNACTTTACCGTAAATAGCCTATACCACCTTTACATCTACTTATAAGATTGGTTATTTACTTTATAGGCTTTGTCCCGTCTCAAGTCACTGAAGACGGTCGCACCTGAAACTATGGAATGAACACTCGGGAGGAAATGGCAGTACCAAAAGAAAACCAATAAATTACCATAATGTCCGCATTGTCAACACGTTATTCTCCATTGGAAAAAAATATCACCTTGGGATGGAACCATTAAGCCGAGGAATATAGACACAGTTTGCACTGAGATCATCTTAGAGCTCGGTGCAGAGCAGATTACTGAACTGAAACTTTCTAGTCTCACTTAAAATCTCGAGGAGTCAGAACTTGCTTGAATTTTTATTATTACAGTTATTTTTAGAGCTAACAGACACTGTGCGATGTTGCAGATTTGTACTTGATTCCCTGTTCCTGTTGGCTTATGATCACAGTAGGCGACACATTGATATGTTATAACTCATGAACGAAACAGGCCCTTTTTTNTGTTCCTGTTGGCTTATGATCACAGTAGGCGACACATTGATATGTTATAACTCATGAACGAAACAGGCCCTTTTTTTAAAAATAATTTTGATTCTATAAACTGGCTCTAAGTTTTTAAAATTGGACGGTGATATTTACGAGACTACTTTACAGACCTGAAGAAATTCCTGGCATGTTTTGATGACGCAAGAAACTATTAAAAAGTTTTGACTGCAGAGAGANCTTTACAGACCTGAAGAAATTCCTGGCATGTTTTGATGACGCAAGAAACTATTAAAAAGTTTTGACTGCAGAGAGAGAGAGAGAGAGAGAGAGAGAGAGAGAGAGAGAGAGAGAGAGATGTGTTCGGCCTCGAAAATCGACGTCTACGTCTGGAGTTGTTTACGTACTTCAAACACGCCACCGCTGGGAGAAAATTTCCCGCGCCCGAGGAACTGGATACAAGCCGCAAGGCTGGCAGCCGTGCGTGACTTCCGCTGTTACAAACATAACTGCAGAGGACGCAGGTCTATGTTCACTTTTGTTTTAAGAGTTCCTTCAGCTCAGTTTGGCCGACTAAGTCATCTTTGGAGGCAACAATCTCCACACTCGACTCTGACGCCATAAGTTTCTTCGGCCGGAATCTGTACTCAATTCTTTACGACAAACAACGTGTAAGTTGTTAACGGGATACCAAGCGTTTTTGAAAGCCCTGCTTAAGATCTAATTGTATGCTCATTGTGTATCCTTCACTCATATGTAAATTTTAACATTTCCATGGGCCTGATCACTCAACTCATGCGTCGGTCAAGTGAAACAGTAAAATTATTACGAAAATGAATATTTTTTTTAGGTTTTCTCAATTTTTCATTTAAATGCGGTGGAAAAACAGAAATCTAAAGAAGCCGCTTCAGTTTACACCAGTTGTTTCATACTTCAAGAAATTGCACTACTTTCGCTCCGTTGTTACCAACCCAGCCAGTATGCCCGTTAAATTATGTGCAAGTAGGGGCATTGGAATTTTTCAGAGTTTGAATTCAAAAGTGCTAAAGTAATCACGAACAGCCCTTAATGATTTTATTTGGCCGGTCAAGTGATTCAAAACTATTTGAATATCAGTATTACAGAAGACAGTAATTTTTTTTTTTTTGTTTATCAAATTATATTGAAGGGAAATAAACATTTTCTGTTAAAATAATGTGTGGCATATACGAAATNTTTTTTTTTGTTTATCAAATTATATTGAAGGGAAATAAACATTTTCTGTTAAAATAATGTGTGGCATATACGAAATGATCAAATTTCCGTTATTGTCCAGTAGGCCTACCCCAGGACACGAGATTTTTTCACCCATGTAATAAATAAACAAAAATAGAAGAATGAATATAATATAATGCATATATTATTCTCGGTACATATTCTATATCCACTACGTATGCAATGAAATTACGACCGTCCACGTACTCAGTCGCTGTGTTTAACTACAAGTTTCGCTGCAGAAATAAGATAATTGCATTTGTTAAGTTTTGGCAAAAATATCCAGCGAACGGCTCGAAGCTCCTTTTGTGGAAAAATCGCAAGATATACGAGATGCCTAATCTAATTAGAGAAGCACAATGGTTTCTTGGAAAGGTTCCGAGCAAATAATTTGCACACTTTTTGACAGAAAGGTTTGCCTCAATTGCAAACATGGGCCTGTGCTATACCATAGCATACATTAATGACGAGGAGTTCCGCATTTTCTTTACAGGCGAACGAATGTAAACAGAAACCTGTGATAGGAGCAGCGGAGCGGAAGCACAGAGGTTTCTGCTGCATTTGGTTCTTACTTCGAACCCCAGGCACGAATTGCCACATAATTATAACCTTGTGCTACAATCATTCAGGTTCATTAGGTTTTAAAATTTAAGAAACCTCAATATAAATATACGTATGTGTGTATATGAATTCGTGATAAAAGAACGATCTTTAACAACTTTGAAGTTATACTTGTTCAGTCAGTGAATGAATGTCATTGATTCTTATATTCTTATAGTCATATATTCTTATAGTAACTGCAAAATCACTGCAAAAATTAAGGTACTCACTGACTGTACTATAATCTAATCAAAAGTGAATAAGACTTAGATTCTTAAAAGGACATGATTTAACCCTGATATATGAGTAATATCCTTAGGAATGTATAATTAAAAAATATCATTAAAAAAAGCATGATGGAAAATACAGGTTAGATTTTACAGAAATAAAATTAATGCCTCGAGTTGGAGTGGGGAAAGAGGGTTGGTAGCGTTTTAAGACTACCCACCAACTTGCCAGACTTTTGAGGTGGGACACACAGGTTTCCGTAATCCACAAAGATTGACATGGAATGAACCACAAACAAGGAGAAGTGACGAAATGCATTTGTGGGGGAAACAGGATTACCTCGAGAACACCCGCCGGCCATGGCAACGTCCGCCACGTTTCCCAAGTGTGCAAGTACTTGATGCGGGCTGCCGTGGGAGGAACAGCGGCGTGTCGCTCGCCCAAACTTCCAGGCCTGACGGCAGTTTGCAGTGACGCAGCGCGTGATATAGATATGGGAACTCCCAACTGCGCAGTAAGTAGCCCAAATTGATAAAACGGTGGTCGGATGTCCTCCTTCAAATAATGAAACATTTCCAGGTTGTGTTGGTGGCTATGCAAAGGCACCCACTATTATGATACGCAGAGGAACAGAGTTGCCAAATTAGTGATTTTATCACCAGATCTGATAATTACCGAGTATGTTCTGGTGGCTGAATGTCATATTTACTACAAATCGAAAAGTTTGTGATTTCCGTAAAAGTATGGTGGCAGATCATAGTAATTTGAAGGAAAATTAAACCGATATATATTATAAATTAATTTATCACACTTTAATATATATATATATAATAAATTTAATTATCACACTTTAAGTCTTCGCGATTGTTCATTTACCCCAGAATATATTATGAACACCTAGTCACGTGGTTAACAGTTATGACCGTGTTAATTTATATCATAATTTTCAAAAGACAAGCACTTTAAAATGAATAAAATAATTTCACCAATTTGAATTTTAATCTAACTGGATTGAAATTGGCCAGAGGAAGTATACAAACATCTCAAAGAACTTGTTTGCTAAACAGTATTCTAACCTCGAATTCAATCCACGCCGTTTTCGCTAGTCGTACTGGCAGAAAAGCAGTTCAATGTTGGGACACGGAGACTGGTTGTGCACAGCCAGCGAGATCGGTCTACCTAGTCTTTAGTCTATGGCTTGAACAAATGCTAGTAGTGTACGCAAGTTTCCCCCTCCCCGCTCCCCGCAGCATGCACATCAAATACTGCCACTGAACGTCCTTCTGTCAGACGGCGGGAAATTCCCCGCTTCCCGGGAAATTTACTAGTTGGCGGGAAAAAAGTGAAANGGGAAATTCCCCGCTTCCCGGGAAATTTACTAGTTGGCGGGAAAAAAGTGAAACGTTTAAAGTAAAAAGTGAATTTTTAACTTACTGCATAGTTATAAAATTTTATATACAGTTTCGTAATCTGTAGAGTAAAATCTGTTTTAGTTGATAATCAGTATATCATACGAATACCAATTTCAATACTTTCAATATATGCTATTTTATATCTGTTTCCTATATTCGCGATATGAGAGTTAGCAATGCAACGGGCTGGCGGCATGTTTGGGCGGGCAACTTTGTATCTGACGACACCATGGGTATAATGGAAGCTATGGTTGGAGAGACGTTGTTCATTTGATGAGTAAAAACACTTTATAAGGTTGTTTGCGAATAATTGTGCGTGAAATACCATAGAAAAACGAACCAAAACCGCACATGTATATATTTTTAACAGTTTCACGAAAACGGGAAATTTCGGCCTGCCTCTAGGGAATATTTGTTTCATTGATCTGGCAACACTTTTGGACGAGTTATAAAGTTGGTACGTAATACGACAGAGAGAGGCACGAAGACTAAACAGGAGAAAAAAATTGAACTGCTGGTGGTTTACGCTAAATATACCTACGTGCGGAAGTTAACAAATTACTTCCTGTTTAAAAATGTATATTTATAAATTTTTAAACATATTTTTTTGTCAGGGAATGTCAAGTATTTTGGCTTCTTAAGACGCTACGCCACTTGCGATTTCCACGAATGCCTGCATGCGGACTACTGACCACCGACGCAGAGAAATTTCATTGTGATACTTTTTCATTTGCCACGCCACTGGAGATAGTCGATAATGAACGCTCCCTGCCTAAGCAGTTTACCAAAAGACGGATAGCTCCAAGCCGTGCACAAAAAATACCACAATCTGCCGTCTATCTCAGCACTATATTTGCAGATACGAGGCCAGGGTCTTTGACTCTTTCGTAACCCCAGGCGGTAATCACAGGAGTACAATAGCCTGCGCTGCTCCTTTGAAAAAAAAAAAATGTTTGCAAACAGTCTGTAGCTGTTCCTGTTTTAATGCCACTTCACGGCGACAGTCCTGTATTGGCGATGATCAGGTTCTTGTACCAAAGACGGCTTGGGCTTCACATCTTGGGTCGATGGCCTGTAATCTTCAAAGGCCATCGCATCAAAATACCGCTTGTCCAAATACGGAAGAGCAAAACTTTCCTACATTTGTAAAGAAAATCCTTGCGCTTCTCAACGCGATTTTGCAACAAGAGCTCTAACCTACGCTTGATGGGCCCCACAAGTACAGCCGTTTCTTCATATGAATGTGCCCTGTCTGAACCCAATCATTATGCCATTCCACGATTTCATTATAACAACAAACGAAGCTAATATTTGCTATGCTAAAACTACCTTCTCTTCTAGATCTGTTGTATTTCTCAAAATAATACTAGATGTACTTCATAAACTGCTTTTTTTTTTACATTGAATGGGTGTAGTAGCTGATTGAATAGTCTTGTTGGACGAATAAATACATGATCGATAATTACTTCATGAAGGCACTCCACGTCTTCCTGTAATGTATTTAGGTACTAACTTCTTATTTCGGACACTCTGAAAATCTACAGCTTCCCCGACAATGTGTGGAATAAGGCAATCGACCACCTCTTTTGTGTCCATTTCGTCTGCCAACTCGATCATAAAATGGAAATGAGGCAAGTCATCTGAGAAACGTTCAAAGACAACACAGAAGTCAATTGCAGTGAATAAGGTCGTACAGTCAGCAAGTCAAGCTGGGCAGAAGTAAAATATAAGCAAAAAGATGAAAAATATTTTAAAGTCGCAGTCTTCAATGTTGAAGAGCTAGAAGAGTATTAGGTACAGAAACGTCAAAACAACCGATGTGAAGTCGCGTAGGTTGCAGTTTAAATGGACTTGCAAAGTGGAACGTACAAAGACGTTATCCGCTCCATCCTGCCCGCCTCTTCATGTTTTCCTGACTAAGCTCCAGCATTGAGTATAGAAAAACCTTACTGCTGATATACCGTCAGTTACTTTTGAATGAATTCAATTTTGATTGACCGACTGTTGTTTTTAAAATTTGCGTTAACACGTGTGGCAGTAAGCGTCTATTTTTTTTTAATATCGTGTTCTTTCAGACGCTAAATTTTTTACGCATTGCGAGTTTATAAAATTCTGCTTTCTGAAAATCTTGAAAGGATAGGTTTGTGATTCGGGAGGTTAGCTAGGAGCGTGCGGGCACCATTTTAATTCAACGTAGCAGTAAAGAATTAACTAAATTGATCAGGTTTTGGAACATTTGTATCAAAATCGAGTTATAAACTACCCGTTTCGACTACCTACAGTTAATTATCTCTCTGGGGCAGGCAAGCGAAGGAGAGTTAGTAGGACCGTCAAATACGCTCTCTGTACCGCAGCTCATTCATGGACAATTAAACAATTTCGAAAACATTTTTAAAAAATTTGCATTCTTAACTGTTCATGCTTTACGGTGAACACTAGGCAGCTTGATTTCCGCTAAACAGTTCCGTGCAGGCTGGAGTATTACGTCGACATCTGCAATGTTCCCTTTGGTTATTGGCTGCACGTCTTTGTGCAAACACAATCTGCTACTTGACAGGGCCAATCATAATTAGCTTACTTCGAGAACGAAAGTCTGTGATTGATGGCATGCGCCTTAAGGAGTGAGTGAGTGAAGATATTTGGGCGGCTCTTAACAGCGTGGTCTTGAGAGCCGATGAGGGTGATTGACGCAAGAATGCAGCAGTGTTGGAATGAAAAGGCGGGAGGAAACGGGAGATCCCCGAGAACACCCGCCGACCAGCGGAATCGTTTGGCACGATTCTCACATGTAAAAATCCGGCAGTCCCCTCGCCAAGAATCTAGCGCGGTTCGCCTTACAAGATATCTAACTGCCACGTAAACCACGGCACATTAGAAGCTAATGAGATTTTTGTACTTTTCTTGCAGTTAATTTTTACTGTAATGTTTTTTGATTGGATGCTAACAAAAACAGAAGTATTCGCTAAATGATATTCCAGTTAGCATGAGGCAACTGCCAAACCTTGGCCTGTCACTTGCCGAATCTAAAGCGGTCAAGAAAATGGCACGCGAGCCATGGATTTATTATTTCTTCTCTATAATGACTTTATAGATAATATAAAGAATATGGTAGTCAATGCCAATGAAAATCGCCGACCCCTGCAGCATAGTAGTTACATAAAGGTTTATAACACAGGAGGTCTTGAGTTAGCACCATGCAGAAGGCATGTTTGTATAGCACTTAATTATAAAATACTAGCAAACCGGCCCGGCTTCGCCCGGTAACAATTTAGTTTTTACAGCGATACTTTGAAAGACAAAAATGGTTACTGTGGGTCATCCTTAAAAGATAAACATATGCTATCGTGGACTTTTCTGTAAACCAGTTTGAGAGCTACAATTATGTAGTAAATTAATTTTGTGTATCTCTTATGGTTTAGTCAGCGAAAGCCATGTAAGCACCCTAAAAGCGGTTTTTTACGACTTTATTACAAACGGTTCAACATTTATATACTATCCATATATTAAATATAAATGTATTATACACTAAAACCTTCCTCAAGTAATTCTCTAATTAAGGCTGAAAACCGCATCAAAATCCATCAAGTGGTTTAGAAGTACTAAGCGAATACACAGACAGACGTGGACAAGCAACTTTGTTTTGCACTATTTAGAGATTGGATAATATACAAATTGCCGTATGGATATCGGAGGCGTTGTTAAATACTATATAATTGAAACTGAAGTTAAGAATTACTGTTGGCTTCAAAAAATTTGCAAAATTTTTGGAATATACTGTACGCGGGGCAGTCATGCATAGAAAGACCCCGAATCAGTTAAAGCCGACCTCAATAACGTAACAGTAAAAAACGGCAGTTTGCAGAGCGAAAGGTTTGTAGGTTCGAATCCCGAACAACGTAATAAATAGTGTGGGTTATCCTTTCTGCACATACAANGCAGAGCGAAAGGTTTGTAGGTTCGAATCCCGAACAACGTAATAAATAGTGTGGGTTATCCTTTCTGCACATACAAATTTAAGATTAGTACTTAAATTGCTCAACGATTAGATTTCAGCCCTAAAGCGGGCCAATCGAATTTGACAGAAAAAAAATCAGTTTTATATCGAACCAGCGGTCGTAAATAAAATTTTGTCATGTGATGGACGCGAACTCTCACAGNGCAGAGCGAAAGGTTTGTAGGTTCGAATCCCGAACAACGTAATAAATAGTGTGGGTTATCCTTTCTGCACATACAAGTTTAAGATTAGTACTTAAATTGCTCAACGATTAGTTTTCAGCCCTAAAGCGGGGCCAATCGAATTTGACAGAAAAAAAAAATCAGTTTTATATCGAACCAGCGGTCGTAAATAAAATTTTGTCATGTGATGGACGCGAACTCTCACAGTGAGGCCTTAGCGGACACGGTAACCAAGGGCAACCAATAACTCTCAACCCACACTCAATATCAGTCAATTCTTATGACCTTCCATTTTTGTAGCCGCATTTTAATGAAATCTATATGCAGAAAATGGGAAGGAGATTCTATTAACTCTCTTGACACTGGCTGTTAAAATATGCATGTAAAATAAGCGTTTGTGCGTGTATGGTATCTCAGTAAATAAATGTTTTGGGAATACATTTTTACAGGAAAGGTAAATAATCAGCTAAAGTCACCACATTTTATTTTACAGTATTAAATATGCGGAAAGAGAAAATGAAATAGCGAAGTTGGTTAAGAATAGCATTTCTAGGGATATTCAGCGCAGTTTTCTTACGTGAAACTAGAAAAGTAAAAAGTGGCATTTGTAGTTTAATCCTCTGGTTACATCGCGTAAAGTAATATTCTGCCGTTGACATATCTAGTTAGCGAGAAAGTCAGCTTCCAGGAATGGATGTGTTGTATGTATGAATGTAGACTTGGCCGGGCCCGTCGCAAGGCTTCCTTACTTCCGGACGTGACCTTGAGGGTTTCTAAGTTATTTATAGGCTGTTCGCGATAAACTCAGCACTTTTGAAATCCCTGCTGGAGATCTACTTGTAGGCGCATTGTGTATTATTCCACGTTATTTAAAAAAAAACACACTGCCGTGGCCCTCATTACTTTATTCATGCGTCGGTCACGTAAAACTATGAAATTATTAGAAAAGTAAATATTTTTCAAATAAACTTATTTTTACACTTAGGTGCATTAAAATAACAGATAGCGAAATAAATAATTTAAGTTATCACAAAAGGTTAAGTAGCATTTTAAATTCGACGTTGAAACATGGAACTACTTTTCCTCCATCGTTACCAACTGTACTGGGAGCACGTCACTCAGTGCGCCGTTTAAATATATGCAGGTAGGAGCAGTGACTTTTTTCTAAGGTTGATTTCAAAAGTGCTCACTTTATCATGAACAGCCTTTACCAGTGATTTCTCCTCATCTCCTCTGTCCCCGCAAGAGAGCCACTGGCTGCAATCCATCGCCCTAGATGAGGTTACCCGTAGCGGCGTGGCCGATGGAACGCGATCTGCCGAGGAGAGCCGGCTTGTTCCCCGAGAGGATGT
>NQII01004792.1:97597-189069 GCA_002778355.1 Clitarchus hookeri | reverse complement strand
CCTCCGAGAATAACAACTGAGTAAAACAAGAGTAAACCTGTTGCCGCCAGGAAGTGCGAGCTCTTCCGGCCAAAGGAAAACTCGCATGAAGGACATCGGCGCGTCGTACAGAGTAATACGGGCTCTTTACCCGCGGAAGTTGTCAGTCAGGAGACATCTGGCGCAAATTCTTCCATTCCGGTTACCCTACGTGGCTCGCTTGTAGAACTTCTCGAGTGGACATGGTGTTAGTTCGTGAGATAAGTTCAATGTGGGCTGACTTACGGAAAAAAACGCGTGGCTTAATTTGCACTGCAAGGCTGGGGTGGGATAGGTGGAACTTTATTTGCAGTTGAAGGTGAAGGAACATTTCCTTGGACGCCAACACAGTTGTTTCTAGTATATATTATCACGATACACCACCTGGGGTTTTATTTTTCTGTAAAATACTTTCTTTCCAAGTCACATCTATTAATTACTCTGCACAAGAATACACCAGGTAATCCACGAAAGTCTGCTCTTGTTCTTAATCTGCTCTCATTAAACACTCCAAGACAGAAGGTGTCAGCTGTGAAGAAACTTCCTAGTACACTAGTGATTCTCAAACTACGAGTCCTCCCTCTCCTCTCTGCAAAGGGTTTCAAGGAAAGCGCAAAGGTATTGTCTTTCCCTTCCAAATCAATTAAACGAAATACCGCCACGACTTTTCGAGAAACTGCACAAAGCGGGTAAGGGGTATGGCAATTTTTGTGAGTCAGAAGAAAGCCCAGTTGTAAATGGTCTTGCGAATCACTGCAGTGGCCGTGCCATTACAATATCACTGAGAGCAGAGCATTCTGTCAACTAAATAATAACTAAGTTATACAGATGAAAGAATTCACAAAGTAAACTAATCCCATGAGCAACCCCATGACACATATATAATAACCAAATAACAAGCCATGTCTGAGAAAAATGTTCAATATAAAGAAATATTGCATATTTCCAACATTTTTTTTAAAGGTATGAACTGTTATTTGGTGATTAAATATTTGTCAAGCAGTAGACCACAGCACCAGTTTACGTGTTTTTTCACATAAACAACTTAGTATTTGTTATTATGACCGTAACAAAACAGGAGAATTTTTTATTCTACATCAAATAATTAAAAAAGTAATTTTAATTCTTGTAAAATGTTATTATATACAATGCGTAAGAGTTGAAAAATGTATTGACTTTTTGGGGTCCGACGCCCTTGAGGCCCTNTAAAATGTTATTATATACAATGCGTAAGAGTTGAAAAATGTATTGACTTTTTGGGGTCCGACGCCCTTGAGGCCCTTACTCGATAGAAAACTTTAGTATTTTACTTTACGTTTCCTTTTCTTTGACTAAATTACAGATACACAATACAATTATGAAGTCAAAGCTCAGACAATTTAAAATCGGTTCTGTAGTCTTGGTAAAAATTAGTATCTTGCTATCTAAATCGTTTTATATCGTTCAGGAATATATTTTACGTNCGGTTCTGTAGTCTTGGTAAAAATTAGTATCTTGCTATCTAAATCGTTTTATATCGTTCAGGAATATATTTTACGTACCAGTTTTTAAATAAGCTTAGATATTTATATTAATATTTAATTTAAAACAAAACAAAAAAACTTGCTGGTTTACTTTATTCGTAAGTAATAATTCATATGTTTTATTTTAGCATACCACTAATTTGCCATTTAATTAAGACGAGCTTGATTCAGTATGCCATGATGAAAATCGCCTTACGATTAACAGATAGTCATTTCACTCAATCTCGACAGATTCTCGCCAAAACGGCTGCTTGAGTTTGACTTTAAGTTACAACTTTACAAAATCGTTTAGTGAAACGTGCTTGACTTTTATCTATGACAGTTCCATTGCGTCAAGATTCGATGGAAACAACATGTCGAGCAGCAAACGTAAAGTCAAATGTTGGAAGTTTACAATTGTGTAAGGGCCAGTTGTCGCCGCCAGGTTTGAGTGGCCAGCCTCAGGAACATTGCAGTTACATCACATCTCCCCTCACCGCACTCATAATTCTCTGCTGGACTTGTTTAATTGCATTCGGATGAGTCACGCAAGAGGCTGGCAAGCGACAGGTGAACTCGGGTATGGGTTGAAGTGTGGATTACGAGGGGGGAGGGGATCGGACCACCGAGTCGCAACGGTACTTCGTGACGTATCAATATATGTACGACGTTGGACGGCGTACCTCCGAGAATAACAACTGAGTAAAACAAGAGTAAACCTGTTGCCGCCAGGAAGTGCGAGCTCTTCCGGCCAAAGAAAAAACTCGCACGAAGGATATCGGCATGTCGTACAAAGTAATACGGGCTCGTTACCCGCGGAAGTTGTCAGTCAGGAGACATCTGGCGCAAATTCTTCCATTCCGGTTACCCTACGTGGCTCGCTTGTAGAACTTCTCGAGTGGACATGGTGTTAGTTCGTGAGATAAGTTCAATGTGGGCTGACTTACGGAAAAAAACGCGTGGCTTAATTTGCACTGCAAGGCTGGGGTGGGATAGGTGGAACTGTATTTGCAGTTGAAGGTGAAGGAACATTTCCTTGGACGCCAACACAGTGGTTTCTAGTATGTATTATCACGATACACCACCTGGGGTTTTTTTCTTCTGTAAAATACTTTCTTTCCAAGTCACATCTATTAATTACTCTGCACAAGAATACACCAGGTAATCCACGAAAGTCTGCTCTTGTTCTTAATCTGCTCTCATTAAACACTCCAAGACAGAAGGTGTCAGCTGTGAAGAAACTTCCTAGTACACTAGTGATTCTCAAACTACAAGTCCTCCCTCTCCTCTCTGCAAAGGGTTTCAAGGAAAGCGCAGATGTATTGTCTTTCCCTTCCAAATCAATTAAACGAAATACCGCCACGACTTTTCGAGAAACTGCACAAAGCGGGTAAGGGGTATGGCAATTTTTGTGAGTCAGAAGAAAGCCCTGTTGTAAATGGTCTTGCGAATCACTGCAGTGGCCGTGCCATTACAATATCACTGAGAGCAGAGCATTCTGTCAACTAAAGGACTTCGGGGTGGTGTGGGAGGTGATGGTGGCGATGACTGCCCAAAACGATCGTAATAAGTACGAAGAGCCGTAGGACACTCTTTTTCATTCCCTATCAATGCTGATAAATGAAAATCTGTAATTTTTTTCATGCCTCCAGGCAGGGTTTAAAACATGTATGGGAGCGAATTCATCCCAGTTATCGGTGACCGTAAGGATTTGATCATTGTGGCTTTCATTTTAGGGATTCTATACCGCAAACAGATACATAACGAGTGAAGCACGCATATGCGTTTCTCTAACAAGTTTACATGCTAAATTCATAGAAGGCCACGTCAAGAAAGGTGCCATGGAGTGACGGCACAAAATGAAAATCCTCACTTTTTGGCGCGAGAAATAGGGTGCCGAGTCGACTGCTCTACCTGAGGGACAACAGCAATGTTGTTCCTCACCAGCCTGAAGAATGAACAAACTGAGTTGTAATGGTGACGGAATGAAAGCAGGGAGAAACCTTCCGTACCACAAAAAAAAAAAAAAAAAAAAAAAAAAAAACTCACACCACAGTAGTGTACGCCTACGTCACAATCACTAGAATCTCCACTTGAGAAAAACACCAGATCACCAGGGCGTTTCCATTGTTTTATCTTCACCCATTCAGGCCAAGTGTGCCTACACAACTGTGCGCATTAAGCACAGGAAGCTTATATTTTTTTGCTGTTATTATACTCTGCGTGGTTCAGTGCCCAATTATCGTCCCTATGTGTAACTGATACGCAAACCATGCTTCTGCCTCTAGCTTACGAATGGTTCAAATTAATCCGGCCTATCACACAAAGCCTGCAGTTCATTGTTTGTGATGGAAAAAGTCCTATGTGGTCTTTGGTACATCACGCATAAAAGTTTTGGTATTTGCAACACTAGAAACTGTAACTTCAAGTGGATTATAAATAGGCAATGAGGACCATAACATATTTTATTTCCCTTTTATTGATATGATGGAGAATAGCAAGTTAGAATTTTTGAAGCTGATTAAGCTTTTAATGTTGTTAACAGGCGATGGGAATCAAGATGCGCTATCTAGGTAGTTCCTTTTTTAAGTTGCATTAATTTTTCAATCTCGTTACAATGATTATCAGAATTCCAAAAACATGGGAAGTTTTGAATCCAATTATATTATTGCTTACAGGTTAATTATAATCATAGTTTTATAGATTTAATTCCTTGTGCTGTGTTGTTTGCTAAAAGGCCAGGGTTTGGCAGTGTATGAAGGAAAAAACCAACATTTTGAAGTTCCCTGACTAAGTGTATTCAAAAGTTGACTAACAGTAAGAAGGACGAACTGGAGGTTTATTTCTGTCCCTTCTTGCTGAGATATATGATTATCCTGAACTCCAGATGCAAACTTCGTGAGATGATTTAATAAGGAAAATGAGGTAGGAAACATAACACGAGCTGTGACCTAACGTAATTATTTAAAGAGAGAGAGAGAGAGAGAGAGAGAGAGAGAGACACGCCCTTAAAAACTCAGATGAAAAAAAAAAAGTCAATAGTGTTACCCTTTTTTAAATATGTGCTACATGTAAACATTTGGCGGGTAATAATATCGCCCATCTTTAGGAAATTAGGGGGTGTCATGTTATTTACCAACGAAAGTAGATACGAACACCAACAATAGTCCATTCATTGTTACATCCAACTTTTCTGAAGCCCTGATAAAGATCTACTTTCAGACTATTCCTCCGCCTTATGCAAACAAAGCTTAGCAAAGTCTTGAAAATTTCACAAAATTGACAATGCACTGCATTTGTGAGCGCTCAGTTTAATTATATTTTGCATGACAACTATTCTTTACCAGGTATCGCGAAAAAAAAAAACATTTTCTCTCTTGTTTTATTTATATTAACTATAAACGAAGCATTATTTTTTGTCAATTAAGTAAAAGCAAAATTTCAATACAACTAAAAATACACGACATATCTAGGAAACAATCAAACATGGCATACGTGGGGGGGGTTTTTTTTTCAAATATTTGGTTCACAAAGTGCGAAGACACCGCGCGTAGGCAATGACATGTCGTAACTTGCGTTTAAAAGAACGCAGCTGCTCGTTAGCAGAGAGTCTAACCAGGAACCGCCGTCCTGAAGCAGTTTGCTCAAGAAAGGAAGTCGCCGCCCATAAGTCGTTCCTCCGCCCGTCTGGAAAGCAGTTTCTTTTCCTCAGGAGAGTTGTCCGCGTGCTCGGTGCTAAGGGTGGTCAAGTGCCAAAAAATATTTTCCATATTTTTAAGATATTTTATAATCATATTTCATCACATTAAACAGTGCATTGATAAAAGTATCATAAACCATGGAAAATTAATTTACAGAAATTAGTGACAGAAAAATACAGTAATTTCTAATTTATATGTGTTAGCATATAACATTTATGCACAATTATCATGTTTGGCTACAGTTCAAATTAATTGTTAATATCGTTTGAATAGGTTCGGCTATAATTTTATTTTAAATTATACAATAAAATTGAAATCCAAAATAGCCAGAAGTTAAGCCCTATAACCGCAAGCGAACAAAATGCCACTCTTGAAAGGAATTTCTTCGTGGAGTTCGTAATTCTTCAAAAAACACTTTAGCTGAAATTAACCACTGTTCTTGTATAACATTTTGAGATTTGTTTGGCACAAATTTTAAGGTTAAAATGTTGATAATTGTACTAAAAAAAAATGCCTGCCGTGAGTTATTTTTAAACTGATTTGGCATTTTTATTAAATATTAGTTGATATTGTATCGCAAAACAGCAAACTATCTTAAAAATGTAGAAAAAAATTTCCAGTCACTTGACTAGCCGTAACATGCAAATACACTCGCATAAGCGGGAGAAAGTTCGCGACTTCGTCACAAGAGAACGTACGTGTTGCTTAGTCGATGGCCTCTGCCTGCGTATTTATGACGTTGATCGTCCAACGTATTGCAGAACAGGCAGACAGTCAGTAGCCGTTTAAAAACACAGCTGCGGTGAAAGGACTTTAATGTTCCTTTCACTCAGAGGTTTGCAGGTGTTCTGCTTTCCAGTGTGATGGTCAACCAACATCTTACTATACAGTTCGGCGTCCAAATGCAGAATCTAACAGGATAGTCAATGGTCATGTCGATCTTCTAGGAACTTCTAGCAATTTTAAGGGCGTTGCCCNTACCGAGCGTTACACTTTTTCATAAGTGACTCCCAGCCGCAACCTAATTTAAGACGTTGTCACGTCAAAAAATTTCCAGTCACTTGACTAGCCGTAACATGCAAATACACTCGCATAAGCGGGAGAAAGTTCGCGACTTCGTCACAAGAGAACGTACGTGTTGCTTAGTCGATGGCCTCTGCCTGCGTATTTATGACGTTGATCGTCCAACGTATTGCAGAACAGGCAGATAGTCAGTAGCCGTTTAAAAACACAGCTGCGGTGAAAGGACTTTAATGTTCCTTTCACTCAGAGGTTTGCAGGTGTTCTGCTTTCCAGTGTGATGGTCAACCAACATCTTACTATACAGTTCGGCGTCCACATGCAGAATCTAACAGGATAGTCAATGGTCATGTCGATCTTCTAGGAACTTCTAGCAATTTTAAGGGCGTTGCCCTCGAAAAAATTTGTCATTTTATATTTGANGCATTACCACAAAAAAAAAAAAAAAAAATGAGCGCGTGGTTTTTGAATAAATACATGTCGAAAATCACAATTTTACAGTAATAGGAATGCACAAATAATGCAAACTAACTTATGTACAGAAACGAGATAATTCCTACTGAAATAAGATGTCAAGAGACACTTTAAGACGTCTATAAAATAGTAAAATAAAATGTGTTTACAGTTTAAAAAAACATTGCCGAAAATAAGGAAAGTCTTGCGTATTTTTATTTGTGACTGCCCTAGAATTTTCGTAAATTAACTTTAGCTAAGCATACCTAAAAATTAATTAAGACAATAACTTTTCGTTGCTCTTGTTAACTTTTCTGGAAATAGTTTGGCTTATTTTAACTGTACGTTACAAAAACAGTAAAATGTTGACTTTGACATGTCATTTTGCAAAAACCTTGCGATCTAAAAAAATTTCATCTGAGCAAAAAGTAGTCACAGACAATGACTTCAAGTTGGGCAGTATGTAATACAAACATAAAATTACAAATTTTTCCGTTGCGAACGCTTTTAGTTGAGACTGAGATCAAGCGTTTTGTGGACAACTCGCGTGCAGATGGCGTCTCAGATCGGTTCAGTAGTCTGCTGTGCACCTGAAATATACAACAGAAAAATGTTAATTGTTTATTTGTTTCCAAATTGAGCTACCTCAGCCATCATTAATAATTCAGTGCAGCACGGTTACATATACCTCCGAGAACATTTGGGCTGTGGTCCAAGGGACAAGATAGGTATTTTTTAAATACGTAATATAAATGTTTTGCAGAATCTACATAGTTTGGCCTTGAGAATAACGGGTGGAGAAAGGGACTGACGTGATGCAAAATATAAATAATTTGTTGGTGATTGTCGGGCGTGTCAGCTTCTTACCCAAGCTGGTAAGTGTTGGAAATACCTCACTGAGATCCCAGACGCCCTTGTTATTTTGAGATATACATGCTCGCCAGACTATTTATTCTACTCGTACTCACTCTGGATTAGGCGCCCAAGCACAACTCATAATTTTACTCCTCTTCCCCCCGCCCTTCCAAACCCCTTTTTTTCTTTTTAACTAATTTTACTGTATTTTGAGGATATTTTTGTTGAAACGATGCATCGCTTGACATGACTTATTTCAATTGCATATACCGGCACACACATATGCATACTCTTCTCCTGGTGGCTTGTACATCCCAATTATGATGAACCATTGATTTCAATCAGTAGACTTATTCTAACTTAAGCTTTCACTAAATAGGCATTTACGTACTGGCGAATCAGTTGAGCACACTAAGGTTTCACTGCCAGACCAGTGCAATTCACTAGGAAGAAGCACAAATAAATAACGGGAACGACCCCGCCGGGAATCGAACCCATTTCGTCCAGGTGGTGAACCCGTGAAGCAGTTTCAACAGTTCTGCAGTCATATTCGCACATTTGGAGTAGTTATGACAATTTAGATTTAGTATATTGTCGGTGTTTATTTATTTTTTTCATTCCTTGCAGGTAATACAGTATATATATAGGCTATTCACGGTAAAGTGAGCACTTTCGAAAGCTCTCTCATTTGGAATAATGGCCAATAAATATATGTTATTTTAACCTTAGATGTTAACTTAGGAGTGCGGCGGAATATTCACACT
Organism: Clitarchus hookeri; assembly: GCA_002778355.1. Classification (NCBI taxonomy): domain Eukaryota; kingdom Metazoa; phylum Arthropoda; class Insecta; order Phasmatodea; family Phasmatidae; genus Clitarchus; species Clitarchus hookeri. The sequence goes on along the minus strand of NQII01004792.1, from coordinate 180,756 downwards.
GTGTTTATTACTTACATGTCAATATTTATTTAAAAAGGTGGTTAAAGTATAGTAAAGGGCTGAAAGGAAAGAGTAACTGGCGCCCAAAAAGTGCTCACTTTGCCGCGAACAGCGAATAGAAGGGAACGCCAACGCTCTGCAGGCACGAACGACACTCACTGGACCGGGTTCTAGGTAGCTGTGAGCGCTGTGGTCCTCACGTGGCAAAGAGGACGACCTGCCATCACCCGGCGTCCACGCGCACAAAGTCGGATATCAAGTAGTTCTGGGCCGACTTTGATGAGAAGGTCTCGTCGCCTTTAGCCTTTCTATTTGCAACCGTACCGCTTGAAGTTCAAACAAATAAAACTCCTGTTCGACGCAATTTGCTCGTTTCCACCTCTTCAACGTCCCTGTGGGATTTATTGTGAACAAACCCTGGTGTAAAAATTGAAATTCTGATTTTATTTCTACTTAAATCCTTCTACCCTCATACTCCTCGCCTTTCGGGTCAACCGGCGGGACGGTTTGCAAACTAGGTTATCCTTGTTTTATTATTAACAACGGCACACACACGCGCGCGCGCACACACACACACGCACACGCACACGAACACACGCGCACACACACACACACCAGACAACACAAACCACACACACACCAATGCACTACCCAAGACCCGAACCCAGGAATACTCGTTCTGTAATCAACAGCTACTGGAAATCATATGCTTTCTAATATCACCAGTTTAGGGAACTTCAGCGCATTGTATCAGTTGGTACTATTGCACATTATTTGTATTCTTATTTTGGGCGAAATAATATTAACTGGCTGGTTAGGATACGGGAAATAAAAACATTTTCTTTATTAAAGAGTAAAAAACTATTAATTACAATCGTGAATATATTAATATGTAAGTTAGAGTACCAACGACACTTGGGCGAGTTGGTGTTTATCGGAAGGAAGACAGGGCTTCTTGTTATGGTCTATTCGCGTTTTCTTCACACTTTTTGACTCTAACCTTTGAAAAATTACCCCATATACGACGTGTCTAGTTCTTTCCCAAACATGTTGTGTATAACTAGCGTTTTATACTTCTGTTAACATTAAAGTGTCATATTTTAAATTGAACTGAACTTTTACCTTTATTTTGTCTCTAAACAATATTATTTCATTATAATTAGTATTAAAAAACAGGTATAAAATATGTGTGTTGGTAATGTATAGTGAGAAATAGTTCTCATGCAAAACATAATCACACTGAGTGCGCACGAATGCTGTGTGTTGTCTCTTTAGTGTGATTTTATATACTCGGTTAAACTTTGTTTGCAAAAGGCGGAAGAACATCCTGGAAGTAGAACTTTAGCAAGGCTTCAGAAAAGCTGGAAGTAACCATGGACTATACATCATTTGCAGTGTAAGTATGTGGAATTATAAGCACCGACTTCTTTTACCCAGATTCATTTTAATCGAATCACACACACAAACACACACACACACTCTCTCTCTATCTCTCTCTTTCTCTCCAAGTGTGTTTTGTATGTTTAAATTTAAATAAAATTTTCTACAATTTTATTTCTGTTTTTAGATCTATAAATACCTGTAAATAAAATGTATTTAGAAAATAATGAAGCAGGCAGCTTACCTGACGCTAAAAATACTTATTAAAATTTGAAATAATAACCGACCAGTGCTTATCTACCCAGAGGAGCAACACCCATTCTGGCTGAAAGGTGTGTGTGTGTGTGTGTGAAGGGGGAAGGGCCCGCCTTCATTCCGCCCCCCCCCTCCTCATTACTTGGTGCCTGAGTTTGGAACATACGTTCGCGATTGTTTTTGGAATTGAAACTTCCAAATATCTCTCCCTGTTACTGCACTCAGTTCAACCCAAACACTGACACGGTTACCAGTAATATTGTCAGCAAATTATGAAAAGTAGTTCTATGTCTTGACACCTTATTAAAATTTTATTACTTTAATAGTGACAGCTGGAAACGATTTATTTTTGTTTCATAGGCGTTATAATTAAAACTGCTGTCATCTCTGTGGATTAAATGTAGTGTCCTCATTGACTGACTCATTAGTGTTGGACATAGAAAAGTGAAATCGTATGCATAATGTAGCCACCCACTAAGAAGATATTTTTATAAATTTCGCTGGAGATATTTAGCGTGTCCGAGGGCCAAAATCACGGGATGGCTACGGGTGACCCAGGTACGATCATCACATGCGCCATAGCCTCTATGCGCAAGACACAGAATTGGCGTAAAGTCTTCACATCGGCAGCTAGCCTCTTGAGATTCCCAGTGGCGAACATGTGATTTTTTGGTGCAGCAGTGAAGATAAATGTGTGCTGCACGTCCCTCGACAACATACTCTGCCACAATGTGAACTTTGTACCAGCCTAGTACACACAGTTGTGGCGGTTGACTGTTACCTTCAATTTAAATGTTGCCTCGTTAGACTAAACAATCACGTCAGCAAAATGTTTGTTGTATTTGCTCATGTTCACAACCCACTCACAAAATTCGACTCCCCTTCTTGGGTCGTATTAATTCACGGCGTGAAGTACACTGAAGGGCCAAAAAAACTGGTACAGGCGTGCGTATGCAAATAACAGAGGTATGGAACCAATCACAGTAACGCGATGCGGTCGGCAGCTAGATCGGTTACTGCTGCTACAATGGCAGGTTATCAAGATTTAAGTGAGTTTAAACGTGGTGTTATAGTCGGCGCACGAAAGATGGGACATATCATCTCCGAGGTAGCGATAACATTTAGATGTTCCCGTACGACCATTTCACGAGTGTATCGTGAATATCGGGAATCTGGTAAAACATCAGATCTTCGACATCGCTCGCCGGCCTTTTTCTAGCACTTTCTTGCCCTGTTTGCTGCTGACTGCAGAATCATTAAACTTGACAGACGTGCAAACCTTTCTCAGATTGGCGCAGATTGGATTTATGGACTGCCCTGCAGAATTCATGGTGTGAATTGCCTCCTGCATGCCTTCAGACATTAGTGGAATCCATGCCACGTCGTCTTGCGGCACTTCTGCGTGCTCGGGGGGCCTTACACGATATTAGGCAGGTGTATAAGTTTTTTTGGGTCTTCAGTGTATCATGGGAATCCAGAGCCTCCACTTTACTTCCTTTAAAATGCGTTCGACACTTGATTACTGACACCTGACTCACGTGCAGCTTACCATATGGTCGTCGACTTCCCGAGAAACGTGTAAATGTGCGCAACACAGCCCTCGCTCTTCTCGTCCGTTGTTGTTCTCTTCCTGCCGCACCGTGTTTTCTTCACATAACACATAGTTCCGTCGCTCTCAAACTTGTTACGTGACCGTGTCATTGTTATACGTCACAGAGGCGCATTATCGAATTCTGTCCTTTATTGTCACGTTGATCACAGTGGCGTGTGGTGAAGTGTTGTAAGGTAAACTGGTGCTTGCCCAGTGCTGTACACACTCGGCGCACGCAGAAGGAACCAGTAACAAGAGTGGATCCGGGAGAAACTTAATGAATTGCGGCCACTCACGAGAGAGCGGCGAGGCACTCATTACACGCGCGCTGTGACGTCTAATGCACTACTATGCTTAAGTGGCCGATGTGTAAACTAGCAAACGATTAGATATAGCACAGAGCTAAACACAGCTTATCTTGCAACAGTTCACCACACGCCGCTGGTTGATCGAACAGAATATATTCCACCAACATCCAATCAGTGCGCCTGGTTAATTGAGCACTTTTGAAAGCCCTCCAAAATCGTTAAAAACTGCTTTTTCATACTGCCGTTTCTTAGAACATACTACACGGCACGAGCGAAATTACGAAAGGAGCCTGTGCTTCAATTTGCTACAGACTTTACACCAATAAAATAATAGGGTAGTTACTTAAATTCCTATAGGTCCACGCAACATATCGAGAACACAGCACGCCAGTTCAGAGGCCTGCGCGTAGCATTCATGGCGCACTTGTGCGTGGCAGTGTCGTTCTTATAGCTCTTACACTTCTTGGCCTCAAACGAGGGAAGAAAGTTCCCGGTGGGCGGGTTCCTTAATTGATTGCTTTCAACGAGGTAGCCAAAGCTCAAAACAGAGTGGGCAGGAAGAATACACAGTTTTCACGTTTTATTTTGACTTCACTGCTGTAGTACTACAAACTACACCGTCACTAAAATCTATTTTCATCTCAACTGTCCTCCAAACAAATTCGATTACATCGCTGCGTAAACTGTTCGGCGAACTTTGCTTTCGCTTTGAAATGCAACTGGTGTATTTAAACGTCCGTAAACACACAGATATGTGCGAGCTTTGTACATTACGATATTATTTTTGAAACAGTGATAAGCGATAAACGAAAACTAAAAGGGCATTCGTTCAGTCCCAAATACTGTCTCATTGCGAAGCCTGCCAATATGGCGCTTGAAGTGCATCTGGAGCGCATACAAATATGTTCCTATTACGTGTGTCTGTGAAACTTGAGTGAGCTGACACAGCGGTTATCGAGAGAGTTTGTGCAGTGGAAATACACTGGACTTGCATTCGTGAGTACCCGGCTTCGATTCCCGGTTAGGCCATCTTTAATTTCTGTTTTCCATGGTTACCCGAAATCACTCCAGGGGGTCGCGGTGGTATATAGTGGTCAGAATACTCGCCTCCCACCAAGGCGAACCGAGTTCGAATCCATTCAGGGTCTCTCCCGGATTTTCGCATGTGGTAATTGTGCCGGTCAAGGCTGCTGTTCGACGGGTTTTCTCGGGGATTTCCCGTTTCCCCCGTCCTTGCATTCCAGCGCTGCTCCATACCTCACTTCACCAACACCGGCTCTCAAGACCTCGATGTTAAGAGCCGCCCAAATCTCTCCACTCCACTTCATTCCGAAATCACTTCAGGTTAATGCATGGATGGTTCCTTAATTTAAGCCCTGGCCGATTATTTTCCCGTTCTTGAATGCCTAGTGTTTCCCTCCTAAGGCCTTGTCAATATCCGGGGGTAGTCAAAACTCCGAATAAAAAAATTTACAAAAAAATAAACATTTACATCAGACCAATAAGGAACGGTACTTTATAAAAGGATACGATACAACTCTCGAGGCGATACGTTACAACTTAGTTAATAGTAGTGTACTGACACATAAAATCACTTATTTCAGTGACTAGTGTTTCAACCTTATTCAGAGCCATGTGGTTTTGACAGTTCTGTAGGATACAAAGCAATTCACTGTTGAGACACANAGTGTTTCAACCTTATTCAGAGCCATGTGGTTTTGACAGTTCTGTAGGATACAAAGCAATTCACTGTTGAGACACACAGGTGGTTACTACGCAGCTGGAATGCAGACTCCACCCCATATTCACTCTGCACGTAAGCTTGCCACCGCCTTTTATTCTTATCCACCTGACGAAGTCAAACACATGTGCAATCATGTGTTGGTCGGTGAGGAGTGGCGGGAGGAACGACGACTGGCATTAATTTGCTCGACTTGCCGCATGATGGCGCCATGGGNACTGGCATTAATTTGCTCGACTTGCCGCATGATGGCGCCATGGGTAAGTATAAGCTATTTGCCATGCGTCCGACTGGAGCGCGTGTAATATGTTTAATATATGCGTGTTGATTTTAACTGTTTATTTAGATATACAGGGCGATTCTAAAATCATGGGACAAACATTGAGGGGTGGTAGAGCTCACTAAAACAAACCATTATTGTACAGGAATATATGGGCGGGAGTGATGCGTTGAGGCACAGACACAAAAATAACACACGAAATGCAACACATTGTTTATTTACAACGTCGTCGCTAAATGCCTTTTCACAGCAATGTTTATAATAATCGCTCAAAATTGCTACCACCGACAGTAATGCAAGCTTGGTAGCGTCGGTGGAGTGATTGGCGAACAGATTCAAATACGCCGGGTATTTCACGCACGACACCATTGTAAGTCAATTACGCCATATGTAGAGGTCACCAAGCATGCGTGACTGTTGGTGGATGCATTTTTAGCAACTGTTTAACAGTTTCTGTACGGAATCACTCGTTAAGTATGCTGCTAATGAACATTTTATGTTTCCGTTAATGTGTTATGTTTTTGTGTTTGTGCCTCAACGCATCACTTCCGCCTATATGTTCCTATATAATAATTGTTTGCTTTAGTGAGCTCTACCACCCCTAAATATTTGTCCCATGATTTTAGAATCACTCTGTATGTGACGTGAGGTATCGTTGGAATCGTGATCAGGAGTGCAGTGCAGTTGTAATATAAATGTCAAATAGCTGGGTCTGTAGTTAGAAACAAATGTAAAAATAACGTGTGTTAAATTGGAGATAGCAGGAAACTGTAGGCTTTGTGGGGGGAACACCAGCTCAACACAAAACGTATTGTGTGCAAATGGCTTCTTTGCAAGACTGCCTACCACGCCGATTCGATACGCCTACGACGCCAGCACAAGAAATTTTGCACGGAGGCTTAGGAGTGCTGCAAGCAGACAGCTCGTGGAGTGCTCTTTTGTGCTGAAAATAAATACCCAGTTCAAAGGACATGCAAGGCTTTCTGGCCAGTCAATGGGAGGCCTGAGATCAAGAGGACACCCTCGAGCAGTACAAGAATTTATTGTAAAATGTAACGAAATATGGTCTGAATATTTGAATATTAAAACGAAAGTCATAATGTGAGACATTAAGAGTACGCGACCTCGGGAGGTTTTCGTGCATTCAAAGCGCAGAAGCAAGGGAGCAATAAGGGCGACACTAACACGCAAGCCCGGCACCTCATCGCTCCTACACACGAAGCGTGTAGTGATTCCGTCGGTGCTCTCTACTGTGCAAATTATATCTGGAATATTGGGATTTCATTACACGCTTTAAAAACCCACAGACTGAACTACGCCCACATTGTTGTAGTTGTCTCCTACCCCTTAAAGAACTGCGAATGCAAGTTCTATAAATGCGGTTTTTTTTTTTTACAATTTTCACGATTTTTTTTTCTTGTGAATGCACTTTATGTGATAAAAATAAAACCATACAGGCTTGGATAATTTGCTTCTAACTTCTCTGGCAAAAAAAGTCCGTATTCGCAGAATATTTATTTACTCAGATACGCGTAATCGCGCAAACAAAGAATGTCTTTAAAAAAAACTCAGTGCTACTAACTCTTAAGGACGTATACTAGGTGTTGTGAAAGTTATGTGTAATTTGTGAAATAAAATCACGTTTTCGTTCTTGTGTGCGTTTGAAGGGAGATACAGTAATTTTGAAGGGAGGAGGAAGGCCCACACTCTTATTGGACGAAGTTATTCCGGGTGACATTCGCTGCTGTAAGACGATATGCCGATTTTATGAAGGGAAATGGTAATTGGATCGCGAAGCGTATAGACACCAGGACTGTTCAATATCATCAACATTTAATATCGATATATTTCCAAACAGTAACTCGGTTTTATTCGATATATCGATCATTTTGAAATTATCGATAACATCAAAACTATCGATAATACAAAAAAAATACATAATACCCAAATTATCAATAATACAAAACTTTTAGATAATACTGAAATAATTGATAATGCCGAAATTGTCGATAATATCGAAATCATTTATAGTATCGTTATTATCGTTATAGTCAGTTTCAGTATAAATTAAATTCCAGTATCGTTGAAAATATTGATATCTTTTGACTTTTGATATTACTGAAAATATTTAAGTGATTATGTATCAATATTATCAACAATTGTAAACTACCGGCGACATTAGTATCACATAATATAGGTCAAAATTATACCGATACAGTCTTAGTTCATATCATCAAAATGAATTATATTATAAATAGTGCAATCATGTATAAATAAAGACATTTATAACATACACATCATTGGTGTTTTCGATAGTACTGGTGCATAATATCAGACTGTTAAGGTCCTTGAACGAGAGCATTACGAGCGACAATGTAAGCATTACAACAACCACTTACATAAGTTGCCGAAACGCTTTTACTGCCTCGTGTATCCACAATTAAACGTGACGCACGCAACTACGTGCTCGGAGCATACAGTGTACAATGCAAGCAGCTCCCACTCCGCCTGCGAAAATACACGAGACTCAACTGAACTGCCCAGTGGACGTGTTACTTAGTCAAAAAAACATATAAAAGAAGTGAGTGAGAAGTAAAGATAGTATCTGCGTATGTACATATTAGTATAAGTAAAATAACATTGCAATATGTGTCTGCATGTACAGTATATGTATGTGCGTGTGATAAAGAATGTTGCTAATATACATTTACTGAAAATAGTAAGAGTTAATTTTATCACATAGCATTATGCAGTCAAGAGTAATAGTCATAAATTCAGTTTCGTAGCAAATATTGATATTTTTCAAAAATAGAATTTAGTATTACTGTAGTTATTTTCAAAAAATATTAAACGATAGTTTTAACTAACCGAAGTTCTTATCCTTGACTGAAAACAAATAATCCATTAATTCCATAAAGTACGTAACTCATTTTTTTAGCCTACTTTCCAATTAAAACGAAAGCCTCTCCTTCCTGTTTTCCTGTATACGTTACACCACTCCGCTAAAAACTTGCGATTCCATGCACCGATGTACAGCAAACTTTCTACTCTAATAAACAATTGTAGACGTCCAGGATTAGAATCGAAGTTATCACAGTGTGAGGCGATACACTTATAGTAAACAATAATGACACCTGATTTTTATTTAAGTTTTCGACCATGCTGTGTACTTATTTTCAAAATCGCTATCTTTCAAAGAAAATTAGGCGAGGTGTCAAAATTAGTACTTCAAAACGACACGTCAGCATCGAACTCAGAAATTCACATATTCACTAGCCCACCATTTTTGTAAGATAGCGCCCCATAAAAATTATAGCTAAAAAAAAGCCCGGGGAAAAATAAACCTTAAAAACTACTCAGTCGATTTCACCCAAATTTCTTCTTTTATGAACATTGCCACAAATCGTATTTTCAGAACTCTCTTGAAACTCAATGGCAGAACAGATATGATCAAAATTTTTACAGCATACTTCCACAATAATATTTATCACTCGTTACAAGTTTAGTGAAAATTCGTCAAGCCAAACAGTTTTTAAAGTACATAACACTAACGTTCGGTAAGGCCTACTACTTTGCTTACGAAAAAAATTACTTATCGCTTATAAATTCAAATGCCTACTCTGATATGAACGAAACGTCACCAGAATACTAATGACACAATACCTAGCCGATGAAAATATATTTCATGAAACTGCATCTACACATTTAATGCAGAATCTAATTTGCCCCCAAAATACTTACCTAGAAGGTTAGTCGTGAGGAAGCTAGTAATTACTGTTTGATGTATCGGCTCATACAGATTAAATCGTTCGGACAGACGTTATAACATTGTTTTAATGTATTCCTAACTCCCGAGTAATGTTTCACGTGCAGCATAAAATATTTTCAAAATGTTTCAAAACGAGTGACATACGTGGCGATGTGTAGCTCGTAAATTGCGAATCGCGTAAATACTAAATAACACACACACGCGCGTTTTTTAAAGCTTTCATAATTGCAACACATATCGCAAATATAACAAAACACACTCTTCAGAAGTTTCTTCAAGTTTATTCGAGGTTTAAAATGTATACCGACTTCAATTACACGAAGCAGTACATTTTCTAGGACGGCATATTATGTGGAATTTCAATCATTTCTGGGACAAGAAACTACGTTTGTACACAGCAGAAATAACTTTGAAAATATTGAAAACTTCTATAATACTGGAAACTTTGGTAGTACCAAAAACTTTGGTAATATCGAAACATCGATATAAATATATATTTTTCAAAGTTATCTATCCATAAATTATTATTCATATCGATATTTATCGATGTATCTAACAGCCCTAGACACTCGAGGTCCAGTTTACAAGCCAGTGGAGTGGAATGGAGAGATTTGGGAGGCTCTTAACGTCGAGGTCTTGAGAGCCGATGAGGCTGAAGTGAGGTGAGTATGGAGCAGCGCCGGAATGCAAGGGCGGGAGAAACGGGAGGTTCCCAATAAAACCCGCCGACCAGCGACATCGTCCAGCACGCGAAAATCCGGGAGCGACCCTGCCGGGAATCGAACCCGGTTTGCCTAGTTGGGAGGCGAGTAGTCTGGCCACTACACCACCGCGGCCCCAGTCGCAAGCCCGCTGCGAGTTTGCGGAGCGCGGACGTCCACGGAAACTGAAGTAACAAGATATTATTTAAAACTGATCTGCGAGGGGCGTGCTTGCTCGCGGACTCCGTTCTAATTATGCAGGTGTGCTCGCCGCAGGATAATATAATAAGTTATGTACAAGATTTTGATTAGAGCTCGCATAGTAATTAAAAACAATCTTGTGACGATTGAGCCCTGCAGACGCTTACACGAACATAATCTACTGAAGGATCATATTGTGTGCAACAACTTATTCGCAACCTTTAGTATTTGCTAAACTTGTCCAGAGAGAGAGAGAGAGAGAGAGAGAGAGAGAGATAACGGATTATAGGCTACTGCTACTTCGAGCACGAAAATTTCCCCAAAAACACGTAAAAAATATTTTACAATCTCGGTTATTATGTACTATTTTTTATGTCTAGGGGTTAAGTAAAGTTCGTAAGTAGGGGTCTGCAAAGCTCACTTTATTTTCTAGCAACACGATGTAATTCATAATCCTTTGTATATTCGTGTTGGTGTCAATTGTATATTATTTGACTTCTGCAGCAGTGAGGACCAGGGGCTTGGGAACCATTTCCCGGTCTTGTAGATTGTTTGGCGGCTCTGGTGCTACAAAATGCTCGCAACACAAAATCTTGTTTTGAAGTAAATTATGGTTGTATTTACACACGCACGCACACTTACACTCGCACACATCGCTTCCTATTCACAACTGGGTGTCCCAAGTTAATGTTTACACTCTCTGTACGTTAATAACCGGTAACCTGTTAAAGGACAACATCGGGTGCGTGCGAGCGCGTGTAGCCATTATGCCGTTGTTGGTTCCGTTTGCAGCCACGAGCGGCAGCACTGCAACCGCAGAGGAAATGGCGGAGGTGACAAGGTTTCCTTTCGAGCAACGTAAGTGGGGTTTAAAGCGTTTACTGGAAATGCCACATCATCATTGAAGTTCGGAGACGATGGTGGGCAGAATTCGATACTGCGCCACCATTACGTGTAGCAATGGCATAATTACGTGACGAGTTTGAGAGGGGCGGAACCGCGTGTGATGTGAAGAAACAGCAGAGCGGCAGGAATAGAACGACAACGGACGAAGTGTGGGGGTTGTGTTGCACACATTCACACATTTCACCGGGAAGTTTTAAGTCCGCACGGAAAGTTTCGGGCGAGTGAGACGTCAGTAAATCAAGTGTCGAACGAAACTTGAAGTAAGTGAAGTGGAGGCCCTACGTTGCCATGTTACTCTATGCTGAGAATGAGGACGACCCAGATTGGTCCGTCGAGTTTCATGAGTGGGTTGTAAACACGTGCAAAGACAACGGACATTTTACTGACATGTTTGTTTGGTCCAACGTGGTAAACTATAAATCGAATGTAATCTTCCAGCGTAACAACTGTGTGTACTGGGCCGACGAAAATCCCCACGTTGTGGCAGAGTAAGCAGTTGATCTTCCTGGGTTAACAGCGTGGTGCAGTATGTCGGCCAGAGGACGCGTGACGCCATTCTTTTTTTGACGGAACGGTGACAGGTGACAGTCACCGTACCATGTTGCAGGGAAACATTGTGCCAGCTGTTCGTCAAACATTACCCAGATGATAATCGCTTTTCCCAGCAGAACGGAGCACCGCCACATTGCCATCAAGAAGTACGGTCGCTCGTGGATGAAACATTTGTTGGGAGGTGGATATACCGACGAAGAAGAGTTGAGTATCCGCCCAGATCTCGTGATGTAAAGCCGTTCGATTTCTATCTGTAGAGAACTCTGAAGAACACTGTGTGCGCCACAAAGTCATGGACACTGGGTGCCATGAGAGACGCAATTCTGATCGCCTGCGAATCCACTCCCATGGAAACCGTAGCTACTCTTTGTCGTTCCATTTTACAGCGTTGTTCAGACAATGACTTGTTGCTGATGGTAGACATTTTGAACATTTGTAAGTGTTATTGACATTCACACACAGTCAACGCCGTCCTTATAGCGTCAAATGTGAGCAATCCCATCAGATCTTTAATATTTTCTCTGTTATTCACGTTCAAAGAGTGTAAACATTAGTTCGGGCTATCCTGTATTTTGACACAAAAAACTTATACCAGTATATGGCCTCCCCCTCCCTCCTTTTCACGTTTTCTTTCTCCCCTGAAGGACTTATATTTCTCTTTTGACTTGATTGGACGTGATTGAGTCATCCTGTCGTTAGTTGCATCCTATTGGTTCAAAGCCGTCCAGGGGGTGACAAAAAATAGCCTATGTAATTCAGTGACAAAACAAGTACAAATGCACAAGTGTTTGAAAGTCTATTAATTTTGCAAACAATAACAAGAATTTCTCAGGTCTTTAGTCATAAGGAACTTTGCTGGCCGATGTCATCCTCACGGCTTCCTGGTTTCTCAAGCAAAAAGTACTAGACGAGGTCCTTAAAAAAATCCCCTTGTTGAGTAACGCTTGAAGGGGAAAAGAAAGAGTTCTTGTACGGAGAAATACGGGAACTATCCATGGGAGTCACCCAGATTTTTTTTTTTTTAAAGATGGTATAAGAATTAGAATAAGTTTCTTTCAGAGGAATGTAAGATTTAAAACGAAGTTTTAAACAAAATAAATGCAAGAAACATCGTCGACGTGTAAAATTTTTAAATACACATAAATTAAAAATATAATACAACGAATTATTAAACTAATATTATAGTAAAGCAAAAAGAACTCAGATACTCCTTCAAGCAAGGTTTTGCATTTTGGGGTTACTCTATTTGTTTGTTATGAACAATAAGTTGTTTCACTTAGTGACGATTGCTGTAATGGGTCTCTCACATTTCATAGAAAAAATATAGTTTCCAGAGATGGAAAGCCTCCCCCCCCCCCTCACNTACTGTCCGTGCCATCTCCTGCTGATGCCCATGGAAAGAACTATGCAACCGACGGCAAAGGGATTTACACAATTGAAAACCCGGGCAGTAAACAGTAGGCTCTCAAAATTCAAGTGGCACAATAGTGATGTTACTGCTAAAGTTTGACCAAATAGAAACACATCTAAGTGTGTGTTGTATTCGATCAAATTGGAAACAGCTGTTTATTTATTCGCATTTCTGTTTTCGGCGTGCAGCGCCGCACCTGAAGCATAGACTCGCATACACTTCCCTTTCTAACACATCAGTACTCCCGCGTGGAGTGTGAAAGTGCCGGTGACGTAGAGGCGACAGCGGTACGAGTAGTGTGTCTCTGTGGTAGAGTGCCAACACTGACTGCGCCGTCACGTAAACAAAGGCGGGGTGTGAGAGTAACATACGTGCATAATATTGTTACGCGCTCGCTGCTTCGCATCCCGCGCGAGCGAATGGAAGTGAAGGACAGCAGTTATATGATAGCGGCGGCAGCAAGTCAAAGGATTGTTTTGAATGAACAGGCGAGCGATAGGCCGGTGACCGCGTATCTGTTACAGAAAGCGAGCCAACACGATAATCCCTTTTTCGGTGCACACTGCTGACCCTAGCCTTGTTGATTTCTGCGTTTATCTTAAGAAAGCTCTGGATTACTGACCTCGTTCTCTCAGCGTGACTCGGGGTGCGTTGAACTTTCTAGATTGCCAGGGTGAACGATATAAATATTGCGAGAGGCATGTGGGCCGCGAGTTAAGTAAAGTTCAAGAGAGAATGAGTGAATGCGTTCCGAGCGATAGAAGACGAGCAGCGAGAGAAGTGACCAGCGGAAGGGAAATGTGCGACTGCGAGTATCAAGCAGTGAAGAGTGCGGCTGGCAGGCTGGACTATTGGACAATATGCATGAGTGAAAGACATTACACACGGTGGCAACAGACAGAATGAGTACGTGTTAATAATGAGTATGAGTTAATTTACTGTAACCAAACAGAGACAATTTAGAAGGACGTTAATTAGAGTGGAAATAGACATTAAATGTTGCGCTCACTGTTAAATAAAAAGTGTAATAGTTTAGACAGATAATTTAATGCTGTAAATAATAGCGGTGTGAATAAATTAGAAATCAAATTTAGTTAGTTTATTTTTATTAAGACTTCTATCCTTCACGAACACAGATACGCCCTTCAGGCGTCCCATGTAACAATATTAATACAACTTGCCCCTTTAACACTTGACTAATCCAATACGGTAGGAAAAATTACTACTGTAATTATTGCTGTGGCACTTTTGAGTAGTTTGGCGTGTGAATTTGCCCGGCACGTTCAGACTGTATATTATCAGATCAACACTCTTCTGTATTACCAACTGGAAATAATGTATGCAATTTGCATACTCCTGAATACCGCAGACTTGTGGAACAAATACAGCAAACAAAAGACATACACCTTTCAAGTAAGAACACAAGAAAATAATACTCTACTCGTTACATAAATGAGGATACCCAGCGAAGGCGTTTTGAAAATGTGTGATTTTAATTATTGCTTTGTTTCTCATTAATTTTCCAAGGAGAGGAAATGCATGTGTTAAGACAAACATTCAAAATTAATTCCACGTTAGCATGGCTCTGAACAAACATTGAAAAGTGTGTGAGAAATTACATGGCCTTTGTAACACTAGCGTCCCTCGTGATGGTACTGAAATTAGATTTTTCTTTGCTTAAAACTGGGGGGAAAAAAAACTTCAATATAACTTATTGTGCTCTACTAGTTCACGTACGAAAGAAACTCACTTTAAGTTGTCCGTGGTTAAAATTGAAGAGAATCAGCGCACACTAAAAATACAAAATGGCGGAACGAAAACGTTTGGAAGATTTGAATTATTGCCTTGTTTTGCAAATTAATTTAGCAGGTTGTTATCTGAAAGTGGGATTAAAACGATGAAAACCTCGAAGTTGTGGAAGTTCTCGTCGATCCAGCACGACGAAACATCTCTCTAGATGCGCAGGAACCACTAGGCGAACAGCTTCCCTGTAGTAAACAGTCGGGCTTACGGTGATATAATACATAGCCCATATGCACGTTAAACACAGCCGCGGGAGTTCCAGCTATCCTCACTGAATTGTTACGCGGGCTGCGGCCGACAGGCCTTCTACTTCAACTCGTCACGCGTGTTCGTCTGTACCAGACGGCCTGTCATTCAGAGGCGGACTCGACTAATTACTTATTAAAAATCTAATTAAATCACCTTGCGCTCAGCTCACCCGAGGTGGCTGCCTAACGTCGTGTGCCAAGATGGCTAACTTCCCTTTCAAAAATTTACTTCAAAAATATTCCCCAGAAGCTGACCAATCACGAGATGGCTAGTTCAATCTCATTCATCATGCTACTTAAAAACTGTGGTAAAAGTCCAACAACACAGAACTATACTTGACCTTGTAGATGAACATAGGTACTTAATACAAGAATGGAAAGACACAAGTATGTAGCCAAAATAAAGGACAAATGAAAAAAAAAAAAAAACATTATCTGCTTTGGCAAATTATGTTTTTAAGAAAATAAACGTTGACTGCAATTCAAATAACTTACATGAAAAATGTTATAAATGATAAACAAAAGGAAATCACATATCATTAAATATTCAGTTTTTGGCCCAAAATGTAACGTTACAGGCGGTTTTTTTCCCGAGAAAATCAGCAAAAAATTAATATTGGAGTGCATAAAATGAGTCAAAATTATGAAAATTTTTATTTAAATGTAAGATTTTCTGTAATTGGCTAAACGTAAAACTTCCATAATATTTTAACTGCACTAAGCAGTAGCAACTCAATTGTGGTAGTCTAGGTTTGAGACAGTGCGTTGCAATAACCTTCTAATGCATTCTTCTTTCTGCTTACTAAGTTATTTTTTGTACAAACCCCTTAAAGGTTTGGTCTACCTGGCTCTTAAACTTCGTTGCAGTGTGTTTGAAATCCTGGTTTTGTTGGCTAAACTATTAAACATGCTACCAGTATGCTTACCCACGAAAAGACATCATGCCCCAGACGAATACGGAATTGCACTTTAAAGTCATCACGCATGCAGCAAATATTATTTTGGAGCCCTCCAATACAGTTAAAAACTACTTTTCCAGATTGGCGTGGGCATATTTTAAAGCATACTATCCGGACACGAGTCAAACTACGATAGAAGCCTGTATTGAACATTGCCACAGACTTATGATCAATAAAATGATAGGGTCACCGCTGAAAGTCCCATATGTACACGTAGCACTACTAAAACACTGCACGCCGG
Source organism: Clitarchus hookeri (assembly GCA_002778355.1). Classification (NCBI taxonomy): domain Eukaryota; kingdom Metazoa; phylum Arthropoda; class Insecta; order Phasmatodea; family Phasmatidae; genus Clitarchus; species Clitarchus hookeri. The sequence continues at coordinate 164,410 of NQII01004792.1, read as the reverse complement.
TCCAGAAACCTGCGCATAGCGGCGATTGTGCTTTTATAGCGCGTGGCAGTGTAGCCCTTATAGCACCCGTGCATCTCGGCACAAAAGGAAGTGAAAGGACGCAGGCGGGCGGGCCCCACAACACGGAACTCTCCTCTGGACGGGGAAACCCGCGGTACGGCGACCGGGCGTTCATCGGGGCCACGCGGCAGGGGCGTGGGATTCGAGGAAAAATATTGGGATCGGCCGGCCCGCTCGCCTTGTGTCCCGGCGATCAGCACGACAGGTTTGTCGCGTTAATCGTGTGACCACGGACCGCGCTATTAATACCTGCCCGTTGACAATCACGCGGCAGCCACCCGCTCTGGCAACATGGCGGGCTTGCCTGCGTCACCGGCAGGGTCAGCCAATAGAGAGAGTGGTAGACTAATCACCACCTCCGTCTCACAATTAAAAGGACTCTCATTTCGTGCAGCATGGAAGGCCCCCCCCCCTCCTAGTGTCCTAAATTGAGTTGCTTGCCGCGTTCGGTAACGGGTTGGCTATGGTAAAATTAATAACAAAAATTAAGTTCGTGCTAGAAGCGAAACTAATGTTCTTCCCTCAAAGAAACGGCTCTCTGTAGTTTATGTACGTACATAAATAGGCCCACCCTTATCTCAGAATAGCTTGAAGTATGTATAAAATAATCGCCAGACGCCCTGATAATACAACCACCAGTCGTGAACAGTTATGTTTGGGGTCTATTTCAGCTGGTTTTTACTGGTTTAAAACAATAATAACCTTGGAGGTTTGACACCTGATACTCTCTCTCTCTCCCACACACTTCTCTCAGGACGTTTTGGTTCCTCTGATAGGCTTTTGTTATAACACTGAGTAAAAACATACCTAGAGTGAACTTCCCCAGGTTAATGTTTCTGACCACTCCAGCAGGTAAGAATCTGTAGTTCTTGGTATGAACACCACGTAGCGCTAGTCCATCTTCGTGTCGGCTGCGTGGGGTAGTTGCGCACTGTGACATCTACTCTCTCGCTTACTCATACTCCATCTCTGTCGCTCCCAGACCAAACTCCACAGCAATAGAACATGTTATGAATGTCTGCTATACCCACGAAGCTGGGACAGACAAGATGGCGGACACCCGAGTAATTACCTCAAACCGTATATGCCGGTTTACGAAAAGATTACGGGTTCTGTAAAACGTATGTTTGTACAAAATTAAACCTAATGTACGCGTAAGTAACGGGAAACGTTGCAAAATACTCACACGTTCATAATAACACAATAAACCCAACTTTATAAAATAAGTGATAACTGTGAATGTATGTAATGTATATACACTGAAAAACCAGACAAACTGGTGCACCTGCCTAATATCGTGTAGGGCCCCCGCGAGCACGCATAAGTGCCGTAAGACGACGTGGCATGGACTCGACTAATGTCTGAAGGTATGCAGGAGGCATTGAAAGCTGCGCCAATTTGAGAAAGGGTGTCACGTCTGTCACGTTTAATGATTCTCATCAGTCGTCGTTTGTCCCGTTCGTTCACGATATTTTTCCGGCCACAGCGATGTCGAAGATTTGATGTTTTACCGGATTCCCGATATTCACGGTACACTCGTGAAATGGTCGTACGCGAAAATTCAAATTTTATCGCTACCTCGGAGATGCTATGTCCCATCTCTCGTGCGCCGACTATAACACCACGTTCAAACTCACTTAAATCTTGATAACCTGCCATTGTAGCAGCAGTGACCGATCTAGCAACATTGCCAGACGCTTGTTGTCTTATATAGGCGCTGCTGACCGCATCGCGTTACTCTGATTGGTTCCATACCTCTGTTATTTGCATACGCACGCCTATACAAGTTGTTTTTGTGTACATTATCGCACAGTCCTCTGGTAGACTGTGTGTGTGTGTGTGTGTGTGTGTGTGTGTAGCTGAGTGGGTTGGTGCGCGGGACTGCGCTATAACTGTAGGCTATAGAGTTCAGTCTCTGTCGTATAACGAAATTTCTTATGTGATACACTAATGCTGTTTATAACTTACGTTATTGTTCGGAAACGTTTATTTCCAGAATACCGCAGTCTAAAGGCAACAATACGTAAGTAACAGCACAGTGCAATTGACTAGAAATGGTTGTTTGCCAATAAAATCGATTGGTTTCTAAAGAACATAATTTGTGCTGTGTAGCGTGAGTAATATTAACTGCCACACATTTAGCCTTAAGTTTAATATTGCGATAGTTGTGACTTCTTTTGACCTTGTAATCATAAAAGCTTTATTAATTACGGAAAGCACAAGATTGAATATTATACTCATTAAAGATACATATGTAAACACAATGGCGTACCCAGGGGCTTGGGTTGGTAGGGGGGGGGGTAATATTGAGACATATTTACCCCCTTCCCCTCCCGAAAAGTAAATAAAATATTCAAAACTAAAATTTTAAAATAATATGACAACTTTTTTTTTATATATATAAGAAATGTGTGATCCCCCTTGAACATGAAGAATATTTACAGCATGTGTGGTTCCATATCTGTATATTAACAAATGGATTATAAATAAATTTAATTATTAATTTTTAATGTTACATCTTTCGTGTTTTTTCCAAAAAATATAAATATGAAATAACACCCTTCCCCTCTCCCGCCGCTCATCACCCCGTCACCAACAACAACGGAATTCCTGGCTACGCTTCTGTTTAAGTAATTTACTCATTTTTTAATGAGTGGCATAAATGTCCGTCTTGCATGTGAATACAGGACCTTGTTATCCATACATACTAGTGCTGTTACTCATATCATGTTCCATACATTAATAGTACTCGTACTAAGAAACCTAAATAAATGCAGTCTTCAGGGAAAAAAAAACTATCTTCGTACTTTTGGATGCACCAAACAGTGCCTACCAATAACATTTGATTGCATTTGTACCCCTGCACCTCCCCCCCCCCGGGAGTTGTTCTCCCAGTCTTTTACAATTTTCTGTTATCACTTTAGGTAACGTGTGGGTATGAATTGATGCGTTCTTTCTTCTCTGTTGCAATAGACACTTGTATGACTTCTGTTGTGCCCAAGGGTATAACAGAAGGTATCGTGTAGTGCCGGCTTAAACGACTCACGCTTCTTGCTGAATTTAGGCACCGGGAACTTCATAAAACACTTTTTAAATATCGGAAGAAATACTGTTTTGAAAATATGATACACTAAATACTGCTGGTATATTACTAAAATATTAAAAGTAACAGTGTTAAGTGGTAGGTGAATGCTAGCAGAGAGAAGAAAATACCCACGATGAACGATTCGAAACTAAATTTGCGGTATGAATTAACAATCCTCGTTATGAAGACGATCTTAAAAAGTAATAAAATATATTTCGTTCGTATAGTATATTCGTGCAAACAAAATGAGTGGATATCTTAAGTGAAACTTGTGAGGCGACGACCACTCAGAACACAGCAGACGTTGTTTTTGGCGGGAAACTGTTATTCACAGTAATGTAAGTATAAACAATATTAAAAAATCGTGTGTGTGTACATATGAACGATTATATTTTTCACAAAAATAAGCTTCTATGAAACAAAATGTCGGCTTTGAAGTATGATCCCCTTAAATATGGTTGTGATATACAGAGCTAGGTTAGGAACAAAGGTAAACATTACAGGCTTGCCACCTGTTTACATTGACTAGAATTAAAAATTAAAACTTTATTGGAAACTGCAGATACAGAAGCTGTGTTTCCGTATGACAGATAAGCGGTTACTGCATAGTTATTAACGTATAATTTTTCTTTATTGTAAACTTAGCTTAACTATTAGCGATTCACACCGAGTCGTTGCATTCAATCATTGTTTAGTGTAGAAATAGTTATATTTTGTAATGCAGTCTGAAGTAGAATATTGCGACTATCTTTATTATGTCTAGTTTTCATGCGTTCGTTAGTGTTATCATTACTGATAACTTCAGTGTCAACTTTTTCACACTGTTATTACCAGTACGAGGTTTCAGTGTGGAATATAAAATGGTGTGCTGTGTTACACTCGTGTAACTGTAAACACACATAGCTGCCAGGTTTTCAGACAATAACCACNATATAAAATGGTGTGCTGTGTTACACTCGTGTAACTGTAAACACACATAGCTGCCAGGTTTTCAGACAATAACCACCAATGCTCATCATTATTGTTAATATGGATCTTACAAAGACGACAATTGTATTGTCTCTTTAAAACACGTCTGTTAGAGTTGAGCCTTATACGTGATCATCAATATCCTTTTCCTGCAGTATGCATAAGGTTTTCTGCTTAATGAGATGCATACTAATACAGTGTTCGCATTCATCTAGCTACGTAAATGTTGTACATGTCTCAGGACATAACATACGCAAGTACACGGAAAAACGTATTTGTGTACGTCCTTAGGGTACTATTTTGAAAAGCGATTTATATGTAGTTCATAGCTGTTATCCCGGATATTTATTTTTCTAAAGAGTGGTATGGAGGCTATCGAAAAAAGCCCCTGAGAAAATTTCTTCACAATGTATACTCTTTATCGTTTAATGATATAGACGAGCTAAGATAAACATAACCAGTATTCTTCGTGATTTGTTATAAACCTGGCGTGGCAATGAATTTGAAGTTGAAATGCAGTGCAGTGATAACACTGCCAATGTTTTTACAAGGCAAAGCATGGATGAGTGTAAACGTTGTATCAAAATTCGAAAATTCATTCCCTTATTAGTGTAACAATAACCTTTACTTCTAGTTTTTACAGGTTGTAATAATACACTTTTGATAACTGCGTAAATAATTATTCTGTCTGTGATTGGATAAATAGCAACACATTAATTTTCATGCGCTTTTCAGCTACAGCTCCTAATGTGTCGATAATTTTAAATCTATGCGCCTACGTTCCAGCACAGATTAAATATTTGTTTTCCGTCAAAATGCTTGTTCAGAATCTTATCAGCTAGCTAGTAGCTGTAAAGGATGCAAATAAGTATGCCTGTCGGAATGTGCCAAGAATCGAGCCGAGTGGAGTATACTTATATACATAAGTGCATTCCTAAGTTTGAACACAGCCTTAATGACACACGAATAGGCAAATTTAAAGTACTGATTATTTGTACGAACAGTCGCCTTTGTAGTAGATCACAACCCCAAACTGTAAAAACTGAGTCACATTGTAGACCTTCATGCGTCTAACTTATATTTCTCGACTAGTGAACATCATGTCCTGTCAATATCCTTTCACATAAGAACGGGATGAAAACGCTGCTATGATGTTTGACATTATTCATGATTAATACCAAATTTGTAATTGTAAGAGCCAACAGTACTCGTATTTTATAATAAACGCCTAACTATTGTAAAAAAAAATTAGAATTAAAAACAATGACCGTTATGTATTTTTGATAATTCGTTTTCGCAGAAGTAAATACAACCAAATGACAGTTGATTTCACTGCAAATTTCAGCAAAAACAGAATTCTACGACAGAAACGAAACACATGTCATGGTCGCCTCTAGTAAATCATGAGTTGGGTATTCACAGCTGCAACGAAAGCTGCTAACTCGCGTGAGACAAGCTCGCCTTTAGCAGAACGTGAACGAACATGTTGGTGAGCCAAAGCCACTGTGTTGACCTTATTTTGCCTACTTTTCACACAACTGACAAAGAGTTGCTGTTCAAATTCAAATTTTATGCCACGTGTTACTGGACGATATCGAATATTTACACCTTTCGCCTCATCATTATTTCCTTCCGAAATATTGCATAAAATTAAGTATTAATAGGAGAGAAAATAAATTATTCATTACGACCGGATTAATTTCAGACGGTCACCGTAAGAATATCTTAGAATCATTTAACTCTGATGAGAGATTCCAAGTGAACACTGCGACAGTTCGAAATAAAATCAGTTTAATACTGTGTGAACGGCGTGGGACGTTTGGAAAATGTGTTGACGTTAAGAGGAAGTACTTTTTCTTGTGACGTTCTCCATTTATTGCGTCGGAATACTTTTATATAATATTATTATGTACAGTTTCCAGAAAATATTTATCAACTAGTTTTGAAAGAATTGATTGTAAAACGTGCAAACATTTTTTACTGTGTAAGAACCTAGTGTTTTATCACGCGTGTGTTCATTGTTTACAGTGCAGCTGCTACTGCGCCACAAGTAAAATTCCCCACGGAAGCCGCTCGAAATGATAAGGAAGAAGGAAGTGGCAAGGAACTCAATCAAGGTCAAGAGCAGAGAGACGTTTACGATTTGTGTGCTGATGATAAGGCTCGCAACCGTTACTTGCTTCCGCTGAGTAACAAGGAAAAAGCGTCGTTTAAACTCGCAGTGACAACAAACACGCTTTGGTAGCCTAAGACTGTAGGTCTGTGACTACTGAACTTGAGCAATCGGACGAAAACCTCCAAAGAGTCGTTAATAATTTAAGCAATGTCACATCTCAGACTGTAGCCCATTGGCTAAACTGAAGTTCACACAGATTTCGAATTTGAACTTGTTTGAGCTTAAAAATGATAGCGTTGAATATATGGTGCCTGAGGTGCGTGAGTTACATCGCTGTAAACCATATGATGCGCGTTGCATTGATAGGCACCTAAATTAACTAAATTTACTGACGTGATATGTCACTAGTAGAGGGATTATGGGGAGTTTGGCACATTGACACCTGGGACCGGAGCACCGGATCTGTTCGTGCTGTCATTCCGGTAGGCCGGCGGCCATAAAGAATCCAGGTGACCTTGACCTTGAACATTGTGACCTTGGAACCTTTCCCCAGTGACCTTTGACCTTGGAACTCAAAAAATCAAAATTATAAATAAATTAAATGATTAAAAATTTATTATTATAAATGATAAAAAAACGTATTATTAAAAATTATAAAAAAAATATTATTAAAATTATTTTTGGAACATACTATTCCGGAGGTGCCCCCAGCAAACGACTGACCATCGCCAATTGCTATTGGCTGTTTAGTCACCAGGCTTCCACCTCCACCACTCCCCCTTTCAATATATTTTATTGCCCAATTGCCCCACCCTCACCTCCAATTACTCATCTTCATTCCAACTATTAGTCGTATTCGCTCCACCCCCTTCCCATATATTTAATTGTACAATTACCCCACCACCTCCACACCCTCGTCATTGCTCATTCCATCGTATGCAGCCATCTCGGTAATCTTTTCGATCGTAATTTGTTTATACATTGCTGGATGTGGCCATCTTGGATTTCATATGTTTACATTTTCAACACCTAGGTGGCGCTAGTGTATTGATTGCCAAACTACCCGTCAGGCAGTGCTAATTTCATGATTTGGCAACCAGGCGATCTGACATTCTCTGTTACCTATGCTCAACACACCATCTTGTTATTTTTTTTTTTCGTTTGTTAATTGTTTATATTTTCAACACCTAAGTAGCGCTAGTGTATTAATTACCGATTTCGTCACCACGCGAGTTGCCTAATTCGCCAATTGGCAGCAGCCATATTTGTATATATTTTTTAAGTAGAGGTCGTGCTGTCGGCGCCCTACATATTGGATTCTATTTTCAACACATACATGGCGTTAATTTCTCGATTTCACTGCCAGGCGAGATGCTGGTACCCGCTCATTCTATCGATACAATAGCAAAGTGAGCTGTCGGCACTCACATTTGTTTCATGGACATAAAAAAAATGTAATTTTTAATCCTGTTTAAAAATTATTTTTCCAACCACCATAATTTATTAAATCAATAATTTTTTGTATTAAGAACTTTAATTAATACCGATAAAAAAACTTGTTCATTTTAATTCCAATTAAACTACCATTAAAATTGAATATTTATTCTTTTACCCCTCACCAGAACACTTAAGTCCGAACAACTACTCAACCCTCGCTTAATCCCTTACCACTACCCCTTTTGTTTTCAGTATTGTCCGCCAGAGCGTGCTGGCGTGGGGAAAGTTAATGAGAACAATGCCGACTCTCGGCACAGTTTCTCGTCTGATGCCAGAGGTGACAGATCGCTCTCTCACCCCTCGTCTTTTAGTATTCTGACTGGTAAGTTCAGATATTTAATTACATCAGTTCGCAGGATATTGTGAAGCATGCACGTAATACGCATATATTTTCCCGCAAAATTACAAATCTGCTCAAATATGTAGTATCGGTTTGGGTCTACTAGTCTCTGGAGGATTACATAACCTCATAAAATACGATACTCGAACTTCGATTTTTTAATTTATATATTTACTATAATTTATTATAATTTGCAAAGGCGTTAACTCAGTATCCGTGACGCTACTGTGACACTTTGTTTTCATTCACCAAATGTATTTTAAGACACAAAACTATGAATGTTCAAATAAGGAAGAACGAGTGACATATAAGAGTATTTGGCATGGCATTTGCCAGGCGCGATAGCTTGCAGAGGCATGCTAGAAACCTGTGTAGGACCTTCACCTGCCAAAAACCGTCGTGTACAGTCTCCTCCTTCACAGCAGGGTACGAATGTACTTCCCACATAACCAAGGATTCAGGATGAGCATCCACCATCGTGCCAGCAACAATCACGCCCAAGAGTCGTGGCAGGGTCTGGGTTGGTTAATGACAATTGTTTAGTGGAGGCCAAAACTGAATTCCATCACAGTCTAAATTCCATCACAGCCCCCCACAACGAGAGCAGGTATTCTAAGGATATTTGCACATGTTTAGCTCGAATGGGAGAAAACATCGCTGTTGGCTCTTTACATAAACACACCGCGAAACAAATTTAATAAATGGCTTGAATGCAGCTTGGCAAAACAGACCCTTTTATCGAAAGGCAGTTATTCGAATCGAAGAGCAAGATAAAAAAATGTACTGTAAAACCTCATACTGGAAATATATATCACGAGAAATAAACATACAAAGAGCGTGTTTCGGGGTAAATATTAACGAAAAATCAATCACCGAATGCCCCTTCCCCTCTAAACGACATGCTAGCTCCTCTTCAGCAACACATTTGTTGAAATTATGTGTTGGAAAAAATCATGTGCGTGTACAGATATGCGTTATGCAGCTTTCTGTAAAGTAAGCATGGCTCTAAAAACCCAAAAAGAGAGTTAAAACCACTTCGCTACCCATCACAGTATGCGATATGCGGAGTGAAGGATCCCATGCATTCCCTCTCACCACAAGGTATAGACGCTCATAATTAAAAAAAAATTTCCCCCCAAGTTTAAAATCAGTACGTTAGGAAATTTAGGCAGTAGGGAAATAATATACATATGGTTACTCCGCGTGCAGCGATATTTCTAGCTTCCAGTATCTGGATATAAAACTTGTTATACACGCAATTAATGTACAAAAAGTAAGTTTTGCGGGGAAAAAAAATACATGATGATTCTAAAATCATGGGACAAACACTGAGGGGTGGTAAAGCTCACTAAATCAAACAATTATTCTATAGGAATATATGGGCGGGAGTGACGCGTTGAGGCACAAACACACACAAATAACACATGAAATGCAACACAGAGTTTATTTACAACGTCGCCGCTAAATTCCCTTTTACAGCAATGTTTATAATAATTGCTCAAAATTGCTACCACCGACAGTAATGCAAGCTTGGTAGCGTCGGTGGAGTGATGTTGATGCTGATGCAGCAGGTCACTGGCGCACCGTTTGATTGCCCTCAACTATCGCCACCATTATCAGCCAATCACGCCATATGTAGAGGTCACCAAGCATGCGTGACTGTTGGCGGATGCATTTCCAGCAACTGTTTTAACATTTTCTGTACGGAATCACTCGTTACGTATGCTGCTAATGAACATTTTATGTTTCCGTTAATGTGTTATGTTTTTGTGTTTGAGCCTCAACGCGTCACTTCCGCCCATATATTCCTATACAATAATTGTTTGTTTTATTGAGCTCTACCACCCCTAAATGATTGTCCCTTGATTTTAGAATCCTCCTGTATGTACCGTGCAAAGACGCTAGCGTAGAGGTACACCAACCACAAGTACAAAATCATAAAAAACGGTTACCTTCGGCAAACAAAATTACATCTGATCGACGGTAAAACACCTCCGTCCTCCCCGGCAGAGTCCGACCACACTGCGACGTGACTTAAGCCGAATAAAAAGTGTCATGCGAGCATGTGTATGTATATGTGCGGCCTCTCATTCAGCAGGCGTCAATAGTGTTAACTCTTTATGAATTGCTCCAACTAGAACATAGTTTTATTCCTGAGATGCGAGTCCACCATGCAGGTTTATGCCACAATACGAATTTTAGCAAAGACACGCGCATACAGCTCTCATGTACGTACGAGTACAACATTAGTATTAACACCCCCAATGTTATAAAAGGTAGACGTTTTACTATGACTTTCTTGGAAACTATAGGTTAGATTATTTTTATATTACAGGTGAAGTACTGTACATTTACAAAACACTGTTTCACGAAACATGCGTAATTATTTACTTACCTCCATACAACACAAATTAAATCTACAGTACTTGCATGTTAACATGCATCATTGGTATTACACATTCCACAGTAACGCGTTAAAAAATTTGGACTAATTTACTTGTAGTGTTAAACAAATTAATTTTGGCAGCTAGTTTCCTACCAGGTGTTTGTAAAATATACAGAATGTTTTTAGAGCGTGATCTTTTTCTTTTACCAAGTTTCNAGCTAGTTTCCTACCAGGTGTTTGTAAAATATACAGAATGTTTTTAGAGCGTGATCTTTTTCTTTTACCAAGTTTCGTCATTTCATAAAAAAAACTCCACATGCCAATGCTTAGAAGTAATTCACGCATNATTTTGGCAGCTAGTTTCCTACCAGGTGTTTGTAAAATATACAGAATGTTTTTAGAGCGTGATCTTTTTCTTTTACCAAGTTTCATCATTTCATAAAAAAAACTCCACATGCCAATGCTTAGAAGTAATTCACGCATTTTTTTTTGTTAAATTAAAATACGTAGATTGTTTGTATTTAACGGCCAAAGCGATGAAAAATACAAAGGGTTATTTGAGTCGGAAACGTCTGCATTGATGGAAAGAAATGTTTTGCGTGTCTACGGGTACTTACATGACGTTAAGTGGAGTAGTTTCTGGGTGACTTCTCCCGAAGTTCATCACATATGAACCCAACATGCGGATGTCGTGAAAACACATTTGTTTTTCAAGGTTCAGCCAGACACGTGCGATCGCGAGCGTGAAGCCGCGTTTACACCGGAGCGAATGGAAGCGAGCACGCGTGAATCGTGCATTCCCGCTGGTGTCGACCGTATGCCATATAAGATATCTTCTATGATTTTTTTAATTTAAATTTTTTTTATGTGCCTTTTTTGTACATTTGCAATTATTTTATTTAGCAATTTTTACTTTTTCAAATGTTGGTTTATTTTGGGATTGTGGTCAATTGCAAAACCAGTTTTATACAATTTTTAATTTTTTAAATTAAATTTAAATTTTTTAAATGTTGTTTTTAGAAGCTATTTGAAGTTAAAGTTCTATTTTTAAATCTGTGATTATTAATTTTTTATATTTTTGTTTTCAAAATTATTTTATATCTCTCTATTTATGTATTTTTTCTAACAATAACTGCAAAGCATTATTGAACATAGCGACTGTTTTTATTGGAGTTGATGTATAACAATAATTTCCAGATGACAATTTTTAAAGTTTTCAAAGTAGCTTAATTTACTTGTCGGTGCGCGCGCGCTATTTCGCTCGTATCAATGCGCACCTGCGTGCGTACTGTGTATGGAGGGCTCGATTGCAAATCTGTCAAATTCCAGGTTAAATTCTCTTGGGTTAAATGAAGTGTAAGTTTCCTGGAGAAGTCTGAATAACTTCACTTATTGTCTGGTTTCTCGTAATGTAGATTAAAAATATTTTCATTGTTACTAGAGCTAAATAAATCTTATTGGCCCTATAAGTTTGATACAATAGGATCAGTTAGGGTAATCGTGAACATGGGGTGGTTTGCGAATGTGTTCCATTATAATTATTTCATCTTCTAAAATGGATATCTTGATAGTCGGGCAAACATCAATGAAATCTCCCACAAAGTTGTTTAATTTAATTATTTCTGATACTTTCACCAGAGTCTTTCTTTAAATACAACATGTTTGTCACCCAATTTACAATGGTAATATTTCTTACAAATTTTTTGTTTAAAATTGTTTACATACATACCATAATGCTGACTTTGCTTAAAAGGGTTTTACAATCACCATTACTGACCCTTTTTACTAAGATGCCCTTGTGCAAGGTCAGTTCGCTAAATATGATTGTTGCTACTGGTACTTTGGGCGGTTCATAGAATGTCAGTGAGTAGAAACGAGAAGGTATTTTTAGGAAGTAATTTAAGGAGGTGGGCTGTGCAACCTGCACAAATATATAGTTCCTTCTAGGTATCGATTATGTCGACGATTACACCGGTTCGCTCGACTGAAGGGATCGCGGTGGTCGTTCGAGGAAATGAACAGGTAACCGCAGCGTTTATTTATGAGGTAGTTTGGGGGAATTACTTGGATAACGTCGAGACCATTAACTTGAAATGTTAGCAGGCTTTTGTTCTTCCTGCATTTTTTGGTACAAAGGCTCCTATAACTTTTAAATGGTAATAGTAATAATAATGCATTTTTAACCATTCCTACTTTCCTTCATATAAGGTTGTTCACAATAAAGTAGGCACTTCTGAAATCGATATTTGAAAAAAATGAATAAATCACTACCCTCTATCTGCATGTATGTTACTGAACTCATTGCATACTGGCTCCAAGTAAGTTAACAGCGACTTAAGTAAAGTAGTTATAGGTTGTTCACGGCCTTTCCCAAAAGTTCCTTTTGAGCTTATTTGTATCATGTCGCCAACTGTTAATATAAAAATTACCACTTGACTAAACAACATTGCAGTGAACACATTTTATATCTCTCGGAAATTAACGTCTAAGGTCACAATAAAATACAATTTTTTTAGTTATTATGCCTACTCGGAGGGCCTTAAAAAGTGCTCGCTTTGCCGTGAATAGCTTGTATAGGCACTGGCGATGTATTGCGAATGTAATGTTTACATTTATAACGAATCAAGTTAATGTTTTATTTGCTAATTAAACTACGAATTAGCATATTATTAACACGTTTAGAGTCCTGACAACTCAAATTTTCTTCTTGTCTGGCGCGTGAATTAAATAATCAGGCCCATGGCAATGTGAATTTCACATACGACGGAAGGATTTAAAATTCGGATAAAAGTAGATCTTAAGCAGTGCTTTCAGAAATGATTTTTACGAGATCAACACGGAAAGCAAATATTCACGTGTAATTCTTCATGCGAATGAGAATTTCTGTAGTAAAAATTACATAATGAGTGGGNGCCTACTCGGAGGGCCTTAAAAAGTGCTCGCTTTGCCGTGAATAGCTTGTATAGGCACTGGCGATGTATTGCGAATGCAATGTTTACATTTATAACGAATCAAGTTAATGTTTTATTTGCTAATTAAACTACGAATTAGCATATTATTAACACGTTTAGAGTCCTGACAACTCAAATTTTCTTCTTGTCTGGCGCGTGAATTAAATAATCAGGCCCATGGCTATGTGAATTTTACATACGACGGAAGGATTTAAAATTCGGATAAAAGTAGATCTTAAGCAGTGCTTTCAGAAATGATTTTTACGAGATCAACACGGAAAGCAAATATTCACGTGTAATTCTTCATGCGAATGAGAATTTCTGTAGTAAAAATTACATAATGAGTGGGATTCATGGTTTTATAGGATGAGTGTTTCATAAAAATCAACAGCCTAAGGTATAAATATTTAATATCACGAGGAAAACCGCAGAAAGTGAAATAACAATACCGAATACCTGCTCACGTTCTCACGGCAAATGCGGCAAACGATTTCCCCGCATTGTCTGTTGGGATCATTCTGCAAACAAATGTCCATAACTCTGACAGAAATATGACAACGCCGCGACAGCACTTAAAAACTTTAGCGCAGTGACGTCAATGGCTGCTCAAGGTTAAGTCCCTGCGGCGCGGCTCTGAACCGCCCATAAAGTCACAGCATTGTTAATTATTACGTGCAATAAATTCCCTCTTCTTCAAACATTGCAAGACGCACGTCATGCTAGGACACTGCAACGGCGGCGTGGATACTGCGCATTTATAACGGAGCGCATGCCTTTTAGTAAAAGGCCTGAGATTCGTGACGTCACCTCAGTTGTGCGCCTAGGTAAGGTTTGTTCTACTCAAGTTAGGAAGATCAATGCTTTTAGCTTGGCAACTAAAATTTTCCTCCAATAGGTAAGCGCTAGTGACGCATGTGTACCGTATCTTTTTCTATTTCCTACGTTTAAAAAACAAAATGGTTGCAATAATTATAAATCAAATATAAAATAACTAAGTAACTAAACAAATACTTCATTTTTTATAATTCGCGTAGCTTAAAATTTTAAATAAATGTGACCTCTTTGAAACACTGCGTACCTAGCGGCGGAAATTTTCCCTATGCCAAACTCTCCCATAAGAAAACTCGCTTTGTTCCTAACCTGAGTAGAATTAACCTTAGTCTAGGTAATGTTTCATCTACTTAGGTTAGGAAGTACTGGTGTTTCACGAGTACCAGATTTTCTCTGTTATGCATGTAAACAAATTAAATAATTGCAATTTTTGAAACAAATAAATATTTATATATATTTAGAATCTTGCGATTGGAATTGTGTTAGGACCTACGAAGCGAACTTCTTTCTTCGCATTAGAGTGGAAACTCAACGAAGCATATCCACATGTTTTTTAATATTCTGTCGCAAAATTAGATCTAACAAAGTTTGGGTTAAAAGTCACTTTAAGTGTTGCGACAGAATTTAAAACTTCATTTTGATTCTAGCAGTTTTTATTTAGTCAGTAAATTTGTGATTTTTTTACTGAAATAACCATGTTGATATAGGTTCAATAATAAACACAATCATATATGTTCACTCTTTACGCTAGGAAATAGCATTGCACAGCGTGCATAACAGTTATAAAATGAAGTTAATACTTAATATTTTACAGTTGGAACAAAAACTATAAGACACAATTAAACGTAATTTCTCTTGGAACATCAGAGTTTCCTCTAGCGGCAGAAGCTTGCCCAATGCCGAAATCTGCCTTTAAGGAATCTTTTTTCCGACCCAACCTGAGTAAAGTGAACCTTACGTAGGGCTCTCTCGAAGCTGTTCGCAGCTCGCGCTCCGTATCCTGCGCGAATGCAGTAGTTTGCAAACCTGCGAAGTGCTCACTCCTTTACCTCACACGAGCTTTCCACGCATATTTCTCCTTTGCGCACAGGCGGCGTCCGTGGGATACGGAAGCGAAAATACAACACGCGCGGGTCTCACCATTCAATGTACACACGCATATGCAGTGTATGCGTGCGTGCGCACATATGTTCGAGGTCGTGGAGAAGAAGTAATGTGTTTTCATTTTTGTCTCCAGCAGTTTATTTTGTTAGAGTGACGAATCTATGAATTTTTTTGTATGCTCTAGTTTGTTTTGGTTCAATTAATACATCTCACCACACAGTTACTATTAAATAAATTTAAATAATTTAAAACCAATATGAAATGGCTGCCGTGGGGGACGTGACTAGGGACTGTCAACTTGGTAGTGGAGCAGAAATATGAACCTCGAAGTTAGAAAGTAGCACACGTTTGTGAAAATTATAGTATTCTTTACAAAATATAGTACCGTAACAAAAATTCTTTAAGCAGCCATTTGTGATTTACTGTAAGTTGTATTGTTGATTAAAAAAATCTTCAACTTCAAGTTTCGAAATATTTTAGAACTTATATTAAAATTTTATATGTACTCCACATCTTAGGTGTTTCCATCATTACTTATTTTGAAATTTATCCAAAAAAAAATTGATGTTACTGTTTTATTGAACAAATTCCCTTCTACCTTGAGGTATGAAGTAACATATGAAACAAAAGTTGAATTTTAGCATGATGAGTAATAGAGTAATAATGTGAATTATTTTTAATTATAGCGTTTTTGCGTACTTCATTGAATTTGCCACAGTGCAACATACATGGCTATACATTATAATATAAATACATAGTATAATTATAGTACGGTTCACATCCCTGTTTCGAATGTTGTCTGTAAACAAACAGAGAGACAAAAAAATCTCGCCCTACAACACATGCACATAATCGATATCTATTCTTTACATTCTTACAAAAAAAACGGTGTCACTTGATGATGAATTTGTTTTCCCATGTCTCATAGTCAGTAGCATAAGATCTTTTTAGTATGATTATCTAAAAATATGTATTTTTCCAGTAATAATTTCCACCAAAATTATGTCAACACAAGAAGCATTTGTGTTCACTTGATTCGCAATTTAGAACGACGTAGGAAGTCCGTCTTGCTGACGAAACGGAATAACTTACATTCCGCATTATGTGCATGTGCAACATTTCAGTTTAAATACATATGTAGTTGTAACAATTCAGTGAAATCAGACGGCCGTTATTCTGTTATAAACTTTTTAACGACTCGTTCGTCTGCTCAAACAAATACATTTTTCATCTTCTCAAAACAAAAAACAAAATAACTTTTACTCGTTTCCATTTTCGATTACGTCAATTCAAAACTTGTTGCAGCAGTTAAATCTCTTTTTTCTTCATTGTATCATTTTCCGTTAACCTTTTTACTTGATAAACTCACACGTCCGTCATTAACGGCAATGGTATTATTTCTGTTAAAGAAAATTACGTTCGACTTTACTTCAGCCTTACTTCTGTTGTTACCTGCTCTCTGATTGGCTGTCGTTTGACCACGCCCACCCCATCCCTCCTCCAACCAGCAATGGCAACACGAGACACAACCAAGATAATTTTCTTTCGTTCACTCTTTTTATAACATTCAATGCTCACTACCATCTAGGGAATAAATGAACAATAACAATACAAATTGGAATACTGAATATCCTCTAAAAACTAAGAAATCTAATTTACGCATGATCTGTATGTCAATAAATTAGTAAAATAACCAAAAATTATACTGCATTTAATTTAAATCATATAATAAAACTTAATTTGGAAATTATATTAAATGAATTGTCACCCTAAGCAAATACTCTGTCACTATAGACAAATGTAATATCTAGAAGCAAAGGTAAATATAACACCTGAAAAAACTGCAGTGTTACACATTGTAAGGCAAACAGAATACTGTCGTAGTTAGCTACGTGCGGCTGTAATCTTAGCGAAGCTATTCTCTATTCTCATCCACGGAGAATGCTGTAAAACGGTACAAACAAATTGTTCATCATACCAACGTAGCAGTTAGTGTTTCAATCAATAAACAAGAGCGGCCACGGAAATAAGATCTCTGGGAACATCTTTTCAAACCGAGGTCACAGACAAACCGTAATGACGTTACGGCACGGCTTCAACGATTATGCAGAAAGTCTTCGTTTTCGTGTCATAATTTCAGTTTCAGAGGTATTATTGGAATTGTTCGATTATAGAAAATTTACAATCTACTAGTTGTTTGATACTTTTTATCTAATTTGCACTGTGTGTTATTTCCTGCTTGCAAAAATGCAGGAACTTATTGATAAAATATATATATGTTTCTGATTTTTTTAGAACAAGCAGATAACACGCAATTAGAATTAAGCACAAAAATATTAAACAAATCGTAAAATAGACATTTTCTATAATCGTACTTTGTCAGTAATTACTATGAATCCGAAATTATGACGCGAAAACTTAAAATTTCAGCAAAAGCGGCAAAGCCGAGCCTTAGGGATGTTGGCCAAGATAACTTTAATTATTTTCTATTTGTAGAAAATACTGTTTACTCGTAAACATTACTTACAAGTAATATTTTCAAACGTAAAATAAATTAGACTGCATTTTTTATTTTGCATAATAATATGCCAANAATGCTCACTACCATCTAGGGAATAAATGAACAATAACAATACAAATTGGAATACTGAATATCCTCTAAAAACTAAATAAATCTAATTTACGCATGATCTCTATGTCAATAAATTAGTAAAATAACCAAAAATTATACTGCATTTAATTTAAATCATATAATAAAACTTAATTTGGAAATTATATTAAATGAATTGTCACCCTAAGCAAATACTCTGTGNAATGAATTGTCACCCTAAGCAAATACTCTGTGACTATAGACAAATGTAATATCTAGAAGCAAAGGTAAATATAACACCTGAAAAAACTGCAGTGTTACACATTGTAAGGCAAACTGAATACTGTCGTAGTCAGCTACGTGCGGCTGTAATCTTAGCGAAGCTATTCTCTATTCTCATCCGCGGAGAATGCTGTAAAACGGTACAAACAAATTGTTCATTATACCAACGTAGCAGTTAGTGTTTCAATCAATAAACAAGAGCGGCCACGGAAATAAGATCTCTGGGAACATCTTTTCAAACCGAGGTCACAGACAAACCGTAATGACGTTACGGCACGGCTTCAACGATTATGCAGAAAGTCTTCGTTTTCGTGTCATAATTTCAGTTTCAGAGGTATTATTGGAATTGTTCGATTATAGAAAATTTACAATCTACTAGTTGTTTGATACTTTTTATCTAATTTGCACTGTGTGTTATTTCCTGCTTGCAAAAACGCAGGAACTTATTGATAAAATATAAATATGTTTCTGATTTTTTTAGAACAAGCAGATAACACGCAATTAGAATTAAGCACAAAAATATTAAACAAATCGTAAAATAGACATTTTCTATAATCGTACTTTGTCAGTAATTACTATGAATCCGAAATTATGACGCGAAAACTTGAAATTTCAGCAAAAGCGGCAAAGCCGAGCCTTAGGGATGTTGGCCAAGATAACTTTAATTATTTTCTATTTGTAGAAAATACTGTTTACTCGTAAGCATTACTTACAAGTAATATTTTCAAACGTAAAATAAATTAGACTGCATTTTTTATTTTGCATAATAATATGCCAANACATTACTTACAAGTAATATTTTCAAACGTAAAATAAATTAGACTGCATTTTTTATTTTGCATAATAATATGCCAAAAACCCAATTTTAGTGTTTTTGGGACGTACAAATGATAGCATCTAACTCACTAAACGAAATGAGATAATTAACGTTGAAATAAGATACCATGAGTTGCTTCCAGAAATTCTTAAAATCACGCTACGGAATAATTTCGCAATCTTTTGGAATTGTTCAAAATAAGGAAATTTTTGCATATTTTTAATTTGTAGCAGTCTATAACTTTTTTTAAAAAAATTCTATTTTAAAAAGGATTATGGCATGGCCTTTCAGTCAATCTCGTTAATTTTTCTCCACAAACGTGACGTTTATTTCATTTGTACATCCAAAAACGCTAAAATTATCGTTTTCCATGCCGTGATGCAACAACTATGCGAACTAAATTCTTTTATGGGGCAAAAGAAAACTTACAGGTTATTTCTACAAATTGAACGGTATTTCGTACAAGTATGAAATAATGTACTTTTTGGTCGTCAGCACCCCGGATAGTTTCACCTCCTTTTTCAGCAAACGATTGTCACACCAACTTCGTGACACCATTCCCGATGCACGCATGACATAAACGTGAGAAATTATAGAAAAAGAAAAAAGACAGCGTGGCAGTATAAATACGTCATACATATTCTTTTCAATAAGCTTTAAGTTTTAGCACAAAATATTGTACAGGCAACAATTTAACATCTGGGTAATAAAATTCTCTCTTAGATACAAAATATACGTCTTTGATATCTAGAACTGAGAGATACGCTAAGCTTAGCTTATCAACANAAATTCTCTCTTAGATACAAAATATACGTCTTTGATATCTAGAACTGAGAGATACGCTAAGCTTAGCTTATCAACAGCCATAAAATGAGTTGCAGAAATTCCAGTGGGAAAGACAAAGATATGGATTTTTCACGAGATTCAGATTTGATAGTACCAGTAAAGTATTCACTTAGTGTTCTAATTCGTGGGGGAAAAAAATTTACCAAAAATGTGTTTCAGTATATGGAAAAAAAATCCTTCGCATTTATGTTCTTTAGTNTCGTGGGGGAAAAAAATTTACCAAAAATGTGTTTCAGTATATGGAAAAAAAATCCTTCGCATTTATGTTCTTTAGTAAGGTAGCTAGTAACGAAGAATTACTTCACTCGAGGACAAATTTTCGGCAGAAGCATAATGGCATGATAATTACGAGGCACGAAAACTGGTCCGAGATTCGGATTCGCGAAGAAAAATCAGTGTCATAATTTTTGGATCTAAATAGACGTGTATGGAATTAAATTACTTATTGTAACCTTATTATGTTAACGTTTCAAGGTGGTGATAGAAAGTGCAAAGGCTTCGAAGTTTATTCGCAACACAATTTTCGTGGCCAGAACTTGTAATAAAATTATATAGGCCCCCTACTCTACTACTAATTCTATTACTATTGCTACTACTATAACTACTGCTAACAAAACTACGAGGGGCATCGTGTGAATACTTCCTTAAATACACTATAAAATACTGATTTCCCTGGCTTATATTATATTCCAGAATAATTTATGAAAGAGGTATTTAGTAAGAGAATGAAAACTTTTATGCCAAGTTTGGTGCAAATTGAAACATTTCCGTAAAAATGTGCAAGGTTGCCGTTTTGGAAAAAAATAATTAGATATGATTGAAAATGATAAAATATTATGCACAATCGCTATGTCTTTGAAACATTTTGAACTAAGTGTGATTCGGTAGCGCACACACACATACATACCAAAACCGGTAAGGTGACGGATGCTAAAAATAATCTTTCCCATACGAATATGCCGCTAACTACACTGAAGAGCCAAAAAAACTCGTACACCTGCCTAATATCATGTAGCCCCCCCCCCCCNGAAGGTATGCAGGAGGCAATTCACACCATTAATCCTGCAGGGCAGTCCACAAATCCAATTTCCGCCAATTTGAGAAAGGGTTGCACGTCTGTCACGTTTAATGATTCTAGTCAGTCGTCGTTTGTCCCGTTCTTTCACGATCTTTTTACGGCCGCAGCGATGTCGAAGATGTGATGTTTTTCCGGATTCCCGATATTCACGGTGCACTCGTGAGATGGTTGTACGCGAACATCGAAATGTTATCGCTACCTCGGAGATGCTATGTCCCATCTCTCGTGCGTCGACCATAACACCGCGTTCAAACTCACTTAAATATTGATAACCTGCCATTGTAGCAGCAGTAACCGATCTAGCTGCCGACCGCATAGCGTTACTCTGATTGGTTCCATACCTCTGTTATTTGCATACGCACGCCTATACCAGTTTTTTGGCTCTTCAGTGTACATTGTCAGGTCATGAAATTATCATTCGACGAAACAATATCGAAAGTGTGTAAATGCAAACACCCAAATATAATGGTATTTCAAAAAAATACCAGTAGAAAAGCAAAAAAAAAAAAAAAAAAAAAAAAAAATGGAGAACACAATTCATAGTTAAACTGGATGTTCTAATAGGTCGTATAATTTAAGATGCGGAAATCATGCCAGGTACGCAGATTTATCTTTAACACGCGCGCGAACAGTCTAGTGTTTGCACATTGCATGTATTTTCACATTGCGTGTATTCGTTGAGCAAATCTTTCGGTAGAAGGATTTCCGATATAGCAATCCAAAAAAAAAAAAAAGGTTGTTCTTACGTTCTTACGTTCTTACGTTCTTGCTTCTTACGTTAGATGTCTATAACAATGCAAGTTTACGTCACGTGCTGTCAGTGGCGGATCTAGAAGGCGGGGCACTGTGCAGTACGATCACACAACGTGCTTACCCAGTAAGAATAAAGTCAAAATGCTACATATAAATGTGAGTAGATAGTAAATAGTCCGTCCAAATAGTATTTAAGATTTCCCGGCACTACACTGAGGACCACTGCGCCTTTCACCGCGTACTTTTTAATAATATTTTATGCCGTGTAAAATCAAGCTGCTAGGGAGGAGCTCAAGTCCCGTTCCCCTTCTTGGATCCGCCACTGCGAGCTGCGGATTCCTTCGAAAGCTCTCGCGTGTCTATGGGACGTCGAAACGCTCATAGGTATAGTCAATTCACGTCTGCTTCCAACTTTTCTGAAGCCCTGCTAACGATCTACTTTCAGACTATGTCTCCGCCTCATGCCAGCAAAGCTTAACGAAGTCTAGCAAAATACACCTAAGGGACAACGCACCGCATTCACGCGCACTCAGTTATATCATATTTAGAATGAGAACTATTTCTTACTAGGTATTACCAACGCACCTATTTTTCTCTCTGTTTTATTGATATTTATTAAAAATTGAATATCATAACTTGTAAATAAAATGTAAGTAAAACTTCATTTTAACAAAAAATAAGCTATTAAACGCTTGCGATACACGACATATTTAAAAAACAACCAAACACGTCATACATGGGGTGATTTTTCGAAGGTTTGTTTCAAAAAGTTTGAAGATACCGCGAATAGACCGTACGTGACAAGAGGACGCCGTTAATTATATTCGTTCCGACGTCTATCAGGAGGCTCAGGAGGACGCAGCAACGACTTCTTGACGTCCAAAATAGCAAGCTGGTTGTATTTAGGACAATGGACGTCTCCAAAGCGGCGGTGAATAATGCATGCTCGACAGCTGCGGAGAGGGTCGAAGCAAAGCCGCGGTAATTCGTCCTTCCTTTCCGGCCCATTGTTGAGCGCATGCAATGTTAAGGTCAAGAATGGCCGGCCGGAGTTCTATGAACGCTCGCAAGGCCAGAGGAAACCATGGATTGCGTTGGGNGGGGGGGGGGGGACTTCCCCCCTCCCAGTTCCAACATCGCGCAAAAACACTTCTCTCGCAGTGCCAACTTCGCCACAAGCCGTGTTCCGTCGTCAGCGCTGATACAGCTGCCAGAATATTCGTGCCATATTTTTTGTTATTAAATAAATACATTCTTGAGTGACGAGGCAACGGAACAACAACCGTGCGCCTATTTCGCCATTGGTTGAAAATAAAGATGGAGACTGCGCGGCATGTCTTCGCACAACTGAACCTTGCTATGCGTACTTAAATATTTTGATGCACGTCGTATACGTAACTTAGCGCAACCGTACTAAAAACTGCACAGTAGTTATAGCTTATACACGGTTACTTCAAACTTTTCTTAAGCGCTGCTTAAGTTTAACTTTCAGAATATTTCTCTGCCTCATGTAAACAAAGCTTGACCGAGCCTAGAGAATATCAACAACACACCACATTCGTGCGCACTCAGTGTAATAATATTTCGGCATAAGAACTGTTTCTTACTTGTAACATTATCAACGCCCCTATTTCATTCCTGTTTGTATTCATATTTATCATTAATCAACTATCATAATTTAGGCTATACTTAAAATATAAATGAAAGTTAAATTTTACACCAAGCAATGTACGTTTATGTTAACACGAGTATAAAACGCCTGTGATAAGGCTACACGACATGTTTGGGAAACAACCAAACACGCCATACAGTACATGGAATGACTTTTCAAATCTTTGATTTAAAAAATGTGAATAATCCTCGAATATACTATAGACGCATGGCTACACTAGTCAATGGCACCGTTGAAGATATTTTGACTTTCTAACCTAACTTGCGGCACGTTCCCGCCAGCAATTCACTCCAAGTCGGCGCACGAAGTATTTGTGCTCCAGACTGCGTGCGGCTGATGCCATAGATTAAAGATAAGTTAGACCGCTTACTCGTCCTCTGCGCACGTATCTAACATTGACCTGCCCCAAAGCAACACTACTGTCAAAGTCACGTGGTCAACAGTGACGAACGTGTTTGTTTATATCTGAATTTTTAAACGACAAGCACTATTTTACATTAATGCAATACTTTTACCGGTTTGAAGTTTATCAAACAGCACTACAAACTGGATAGAGAAAGTATAAAATCATCTCAAAGCACTTGTTTTACTAAATAGTGGTCTAACCTCAAATCCAATCCACGCCGTTTTTTTGCAAGTCGTAATGGCAGGAAAGCAGTTCAATGTTTGGGACACGGAGATTGGTTGCGCGCAGTCGGCGAGATGGGTCTACCTAATCTTTAGTCTATAGTTGATGCACGAGATTGGCAGGAAGTAGAGTGACTTGTTTGCGCATTTTACGCATTGCATAGGTGACGCAATACGACCACACAAAATCGCGTTTCTTGCACTGCCAACATCGCATATGAACACTTCCCCCACTCTGGCCGGCGGGACTGGTGGTTTCAGGGCATTTTTTTCTTCTATTTTTATCCTTCTCTCATTTTGCGCGTTTAGGAGTTTGAGGATGTAGGGTGAGACGTATTAAGAACGCCAACGTAGTTGGCATGACATGAGGAAGGAAATCACGTGCGGTGTACCAGTTCCCGGCGCAGCTGAGCGGAATCTAACTGGCGACATTCAGAATGCAAGTGTGGCAAGCTTATCGTTCGACCAGGCACGCTGCTTCCATTTTTCATGGCAATGCAGCTAAAGTAAGTTAATTTTTGCCCTCGAAGTGTTCATTTTTATCCACAAATATGGATGATCAGAAATAATTTTTGCCTCCCGAATGTACTGAATGCCAATTAGCTGCATGCCTTCAGATGTCATCTCGGGGAAGGGCTTTTGTTTACATTTAGTAGGCACACAAATAGTAATTTGATAACCATTCAGCGCAAGTATATAAATTTTAATATGTATTGATACAAGACGCCAGAGGGGCGGATTCGATTTCGTGAGGGATGGAGGTATAAATAAATAAAAAAGATATACATTTAATTTTAATTTATTCACACAGATATTATGTACAGCATTAAACCATCTATCTCCACTGTTACTCTTATTATTCTCAGTGAGCGCAATATTTTATGTCTATCTATTTTCTAATTAAAGTCCATCTCAATGTCTCTATATTGGTTATAGTCACTTAATTCACACTCATTTTTAACACATGTTCAATCTGTCTGTTGCCATCGTTTGAAATGTCTTACGCTCATGCATACAGCTCAGTAGTCCTACCTTCCAGTCCCTCTCTCTTCACTGCGCCGATGCTCGCAGTCCGCACACTTCATTCCCACTGGTCACTCTCGCCGAGGCTTGACTCTCTGCTTGCTCGTCGCTTCGCTGTCCTGGCGCTTGAGGTTGCACAATCCTCCAAACTCTCAACTCTCGAAAACTGTCGGCTCGGAGGCCCGTCGCGGCTTAAATAGTCTCGGTGGCGCGATATGGAAGGTTCCCCGCACCCCGAGTCACGCTGAGAGGCTAGTGCGTTGAACCAGAACATTCTTTCAGATAATCGCAGGAATTCAATCTGCTGGAGGTCAGGAGAGCACATGTTGCGATAGGCTTATCGCGGTGGCCCGCAGCACGCCTTTGCTCCNATTTGTATGTATCAAGACATTGTGTACGACCATTATATATATATATATATATATATATATATATATAATACTCCCCTGCCTTTATCCTCCTTTTCAAAATTTCAGTTTTAATATTGCGATTGTGCGATTGGTATATGTAATCATATAAAGCAAGTGTTGTAGACGTCAAGATTGTTATATGTTTTAAGTTACATAAAAATTAGTGCTCGTTTTCAAAAATTATGTATTTTAAATATACAATATTTCAATTGTAGAGTTACAAGAAAATCTTTGGCAACTTGTTTACAAATAACTGTTTGTGTTTTATTGTGTGGCAGTAAAACCCCAGCGCATTGCACTGATTCGCCAGTATAGTTCAATCACGGTTACTTCCAACTTTTCTGCAGCCCTACTTAAGTTCTACTTCTAGGATATTCCTCCACCTCAAGCAAACAAAGCCAAACTACGTCTAGAAAGTAACACCAAAGTGATAAGCCACCGAATTCGTGCGCACTCAGTGTAATAATATTTTGAATAAGAAGTACTTATTACAAGGTAATACCAACACACATATTTTCTTCCTGTTTTTATTCGTAATAATTATGAATGAAATATTATAATTTATGGATTAAATATTAGTTGAAGTTCAATTTAGCCAATAATAAGGTATTTTTATTTTAACACAAAAAAAAAAGGCTTGTGATACTTGACATGTTTAGGAAAGAACCAAGTACGTCATACATGGTGTGAGATTTCAAAGGTTTGATTCAAAAAGTATGAAGAATCCGGGAATAGGTTTTAGATTATACACATTAATTTGAATTTTTCCTGTTCTGTTTCAGGTGCCTGCTGTGAGTACGAGGAGGTGAGTATACAGCACCGCACTCACCCCTCCACCAGATATATGGTATCTCCCACGTATTTGTTTGCACCAAAATTATATACAGAATCAAGAGAATAAAAAATACCCATCCTATTCAACTGTTCTTCCAGTTATCTTTGCCTTCCTTCTGCGTTCGTAAATTTGTCAACAACTTAAATATTATGCCATTTTGCATATGAAGGAATGTTAATCAGCATGTCGGGAAAATGGTCACCTTGTGTTAATTTTCTAAGCCCCTGAGCTTTCAAGAAACTTAGTTACAAATTTAGTGTGAAATGCCTTCAAGTGGGCAACCCGCTAATCTCTTTGGACTTTAAATGTCATCGAACAAGTGCGTCGAACATGATATTGCGGTCTTTTACTTAAGCCAACATAAGAAATAAGATAGTTTATTTTACATTCTAAATGTCCGCAAAAAATATTAAATATTATTTTATGAGCACATACCCAGATATGTGAACCGCTTATTGAAGCCAGAACTTAAANAATGGTCACCTTGTGTTAATTTTCTAAGCCCCTGAGCTTTCAAGAAACTTAGTTACAAATTTAGTGTGAAATGCCTGCAAGTGGGCAACCCGCTAATCTCTTTGGACTCTAAATGTCATCGAACAAGTGCGTCGAACATGATATTGCGGTCTTTTACTTAAGCCAACATAAGAAATAAGATAGTTTATTTTACATTCTAAATGTTCGCAAAAAATATTAAATATTATTTTATGAGCACATACCCAGATATGTGAACCGCTTATTGAAGCCAGAACTTAAACAAGTACAATTCACGACTGCAAGATGAAAAATCGAAAAAAAAAAAAAAATAATAATTTTTGTTAAAAAATATATATTATATATTGTTATATTTTATCTCTGTTATGAAAATTGCCCGATCTGTGTTACGAGCTCGTATATACACATTTTACATACTTTTTTTTATTATTATTATTATTTATGAAGTGTGGGAATCTCGCTTGGATTCTCAATGGAAAAACTTCCATTCCAAAAAGAATTTAAGAAACAACAGAACTGCCTAGGTTACTTTAATGCAATAACAGTGAATGGCACCTAAAAAACAATGAATGCTTCCCACACGTATTTTGCCTTTACAAACCGGCGGCGTCCATGGTATACGGAAGCGAAAAACAACACCCGTGGGTATCAACATTGAATGTGCATGTGTCGGTGTGGTGAATGCGTGTGTGCGCGCGCGCATGTTTGAAGTTATAGAGAAGGAAGGTGTGAGCGTGTGCATATAGCCAGTGTTTTCATTTTTGACAGCAACAGTTAATGTTTTTAGAGTGATAAAGCTTTGATTTTTTTTTGTGCTATAGTCTGTTTTAATTCCATTTCTGCAAACGACCTACGTGAACTTATCACATCTCACTACACAGTTACTATAAAATAAATGTAAAGTTTTTAACATACGAACTGAAATCGCTGAAAATAAACACTGGAACTGTTTCTGAGACACCAAACAAAAATTCTTCAACTAGATATACTTTGTTTGCCGAGTTCTCGCTTTCGTTTGAGCAACTTTACGGACAAGATACAATGTGGGGAAAACAATACCTTATTCGTTGAAAACACCACTTAGAGAAGGAGAATTCGGGACCTCAGCCTACAGAGTAAACTGTGCTCTAGAATCAAAATTTCTCAGTATGGCAGGTCGTGTGTGTGTGTATATATATATATATATATTTATTTATTTATTTGGCAGACGTTTAGGTTTCTAAGACGTATTCATTCAACTGTGCGTGTATACGAACTTCATTAGATAAGGGTGGAGCGAAAATGCAATGTGTCCACACGTTCTGTTTTTCCTTACCAAATATCTGGTAACCCTACGTTCAAGTCAGTGACGTGGTATGAAGAAAGATGCTTTGGAGACACTGTCCGTACCTACGGTCTCGAATGTTGCAGCGACATAATAACTGGGATTAATTACGTATACGACAAACTTCAGAAGCGTCATTACTAATGTTTGTGTTTACTTAATAATACCTAAGTATTTCGTTTATTTCAGTTCTTATTACTATGGAAAATTATGAACAACTAATTTTTCAGAGAGAGAAGTGAACTTCTGTTTCTTTTGTATCTCCTTTTAATATTAATAACAAATATTTGAGCTTGGAAATAATTATTATAATTTTTATATTTCAAAATTGCAAACAGAACATAAAAACTAGAATTATTTAAAATTATAGTGTGGTAATTGCAAAAAATACACATTTCTTTATATGATATTACAATCATTAACATTTCTGTAATTGTATAAATTTTTATTAAGTTATGCAGCTAGTCAAAACAAGGAGTTACTGATAACTAATGAGCCTGCTTTCCTCTAAATAGGTGAAACAAATTTTCGTGAAGTTCTTGAAAGCTTAGATGATAGGTAGTCGTTGACGTCTCATTGACAGCAATATCATTAGAGATAAAACCAGAAACACGTGAAAGAGTACAAAGACAATTAAAATACACGAGTTACTTTCTCGTGATTTGAATTCAGAAAATCTCGTAAAATGAAGCTGGCTTGCAATCAACTGCATCACGGAGGTACGACACGGACATCAACTTCGGATGTAATCAGTGTAATGTTTTGAATTATAGGGTTCACTAACCTCAAATATTTACTCTGCCATCATTTTGAAAATAAGTGTCTGAGCCACTAAAACACATAAGTTTACATGGCCTATCATAACGCTACTTGTGTGAAAAATATGGGGAAATCACTTGTTTAGTCTCCGAGATATGGCATAAAAAATGCTTTTCTTAAATGGGGATATCTTACAAAATTACTTAAAAAAGAGGCTCTGTACGCGATGTTTGTAATAGATAATGTCAGCGTAAAAATTTTGATTCAAATGGTTGAATTGTTAAATAGATACGCCAAACATATGAAAATATTTATATAACCAGCATTTTTTAAATTATTATCTGACCCCATTAAAATTATGTAAATTTACATGGCCTTCTGTAGACGTGCCAAATTTTGTGGAAATTAGTCTGATTATTCCGTAAGTACGACAAAATGTTCTGTTTTATTCACCTGACACTACTTTTAAAAAAATCCAGCAAAGAAGGATCTCTGTATGCATATCGCTTGATTAGTCCTCGAGATATGGCATAAAAAAACCCCATTGATCATGTGACGATCTTCATAAATGGAAGGCAAAGAGTTAATATATTAGCACATTCGATTATTGTCAAAATGCACTATATAAAGTTAAATTTAAATCTGTTACATGGTTTCGTAGATATAACAAACTAAGCTAGAATGATTGTATACACACTATTCAGAAAATAAGAGACTTACATACTTTAAACACACAAATTTATATAGTAAACCACTGTACTACTCCTTTGCCAAATCTGAAATAAATCGGTTGATTGTTTCCTGAGGTACGACATAAAAACTATATTATTTCATGTGGGGCTATCTTACAAAATTATGGAGAAATGAGGCTTTTCGTATACAATTTTGATGGGTATAACTGATACTGTCACCATACAAAGTTAAGTTGAAATTTGTTTTACAGTTTCGTAGATAAAACATTCGGAGCTGAAATGTTTATATGTCCGACACTTTAAAAATATGAGTGTCTGACCCTCTCAAAATTTATCAGATACATAGCCTGCCATAGTGATAATTGTTAACCAAATTTAGTAGAAATCTGTTATTTTTTCAGAGATCACTTAATTTTAATTTGGCAGGTGATACTATTTTGCAAAATGGCTTACAGAAGAGATTTTGTGTATACACATTTTATTATTGTAATATATACAGTCATCATACAGAGTTTCAATGGAATTAATTACATGGTTTCGACGATATAACATACACAACTAAAATAGCTATATGGCCTTTACTTTGAAAATAAGTGTCTGACATATCTAAAACGTATCAATTAACATTACCTACCGAAGTACTACTTGTTTGCAATATTTGGTGGGAATCGGCCTATTGTTTCCCGAGATATGACAAAAGTTTTATTTATTCATTTGGCACTATCTTACAAAATGGCGGAAAATGTTTATTTTTTGCTAATTTTATGCTTGCAATAGATACTGTCAGCATACAATATTAGGTTGAAATTGGTTAAATGGTATGGTAGTTATGCCAAATAAACCTAAAATATGTGAATAGCTGCCCTTTTGAAATAAAGTACTTAATGAAGTTGAATTACTTATATTTTACTGGCCTATCATTGTATCACTTATTTGCCAAATCTGAAGAAAATTGGTAGAGTAGTTTTTGAGATATAACATAAAAGCTTTATTTTTTCATTTGGTGCTATCTTCCAAAAAGTCTTGAAAAAGTGGTTGTTGTCTAGCTTATACGATTATTGTAATATAAACTGTCAGCGTACAAAATTGGGTTGAAATTGGTCAAAAGGTACGTTAGTTATACCAAATAAACCTAAAATATCTGTATGCTCACCATTTTGAAAATAAGTGTTCAATTAAGTTAATGTACTTACATTTATCTGACCAATGATAGTATCACTTATGTGTCAAATTTGGCGAAATAGGCTGAATAGTTCTCGTGATATAATATTAAAGCTTTATATTTGCATGCGGCTCTATCTTTCAAAATGGCAGACCAACAATATTCACCACTGAATTTAATGGCTATAACGTGCGCTGTAAACATACAAAATTTGATTAAAATCTTTTGAATGGTTACCGATATATAACATACCGCCCTAACTTTTAAAATGGCCGCCATTTTGAAAGTAAGTGCCTGAAGTGGTTGAAAACTATAAAAATGTGTACCGAGTTTGGTGAAATTCGGTTTACGTGTCCAAAGGTTTAAAAGGGGGACACACACACGCACAGACACACACACAGTAACACACTCATAGACACAAATACACACACAGACAGGAGAGAGATCTCATAAGCTTTTCTTTTCTTCGGAAAGTAGGCTAACAAGCGGAACATTTAGGGTACTTTTAAGAGACAATAACAGTACGTGGAACAAAGTAATTGTAATTGTGTTCGCAACAAAATGTTTGGCAGGGCAGATACCAACAAAACATTTTGTGTTTGCCAAAAAAAGTTTGGTAGGACGAATACCAACAAAACATTTTGTGTTGGCTACAAAAATGTTTGGCAGGGTGAATACCAACAAAACATTTTGTGTTCGCTACAAAAATGTTTGGTAGGGCGAATGCCAACAAAACATTTTGTGTTCGGTACAAAAATGTTTCGTAGGGCGAATACCAACAAAACATTTTGTGGCCACCACAAAATATTTTTTTCGGCGTACTGAGAAAGAAATTTAATGTTGTGCTGGCATACAGTGAAGAATATGATAGATGGGTAAATAAGGAAATAATACTTTTAACATACACATTGCTTGTTTTTTATATTCTTTATTAATAGGCACACTTTATTACTGACTGAATCCTCGATTTCACGTCTTTCAATGAGGTCTACAACTATCGCTTCTTCAGCACCGATGACTACACTACAGGAAGTGCCAAAGATATACACAAGATGGATACACAATGCTTAAAACTAATCGACACTATAGATACCAGACGCGTTGGTGACTCATCTTAACACTTCCGCAATAACCAGTGTCCAAGTTGCTTTGCAGACACAGGTCCTGCTGAACGCAACTTGTTTGTCGCTGTACTGTTGAAGTTAACGTTAAAGGTAAGGTTCTGCATCGCAAGGTTCTGTACCACAACGTTAAGTGCGACAAAACATTCTCTGATTTCAGGGAAACCTGGGCCACTCAGCACACCGACTCGGCTGCTCATATATTCTGAGTCACACCACTAGTTTTTTGTTTTTCCCATGGCTAAGTTAAGGTTTATTACTCAGATCGAAAAGTTCAATGTTTATTGTTAGGCAAATAACAGTTTTCACCAACATTTAGTGCTGCTGTTACAGATGTATGACATTTTCTGCGTTTTGTATATAAACAAACGGGATATTTGCCATTTTCGTTCAACAATTATAAGAGCAAAAATATTTCTATTTGTGCATGGGTAGAAGTACGTAAATAACAAAAAAATTTCCTTCAGATTATAATGAAAATTTAACGAAGTGCGTTCACACATTGTTTAATATTCGGTCATAAATGTGGTTTTATCGAAACGTCGGCTTACACAGTTTACCTTATTTAAATGCGTCAGCTAAAAAAAAAAATAAAAAAAATTTTTTTATGACAACTGCGTTTATTTCGCTCTTTAATTCATAACTTTATAAAACTAAAATAAGCTTGTTTATGAATTCTCAATGCAAAACACATTTGTATATTTACTGTTTACTCTTATAGATACCTCTGGAGAGGGTGAATAATAGTTACAAAACATAGTTAACACTTTATATTTTTGCTGGGGCAATTATATATCAATTAGGGCCGAACACAAACTTCTACTTGCCAATAAATATAATTTCTACTTTGGAGCACCAGCGCACCTAGCTAAAAAAATTTCCCTACCTACATGACGCTTGAAATGTGTTGCAGAGTGTTTGGTGTTCACGTTTTTTAACAAAGCTATTAAATGAGCTTCCGATTTGCTGATCTAGGAAATGAACAACACACTTCAGACGAGGGCTGTTGAATTCTTTCAAGAAGTCTCGTGCATTGGAAACACTATTTCAGAGCACTCCAAAATGGCTGAAAACGTCCTTTTCAAATTGCTGTATTTCAAAATAAATGCTTTAGATACATGCAAAACTACACAAGGGCCCTGCATTGAACCAATCCTGCAGACTTTCCACCAATAAAATAATAGGGTCACCACTGAAAATCTCATAGGTACACGCAGTGCGACGAGAACACTGCACGCCAGTTCAGAGCCTCGCGCTTAGCGGCGATGGCGCACTTGACGCGCGTGGCATTGTCGCCCTTATCGCTGGCTTCAAACTCAGGAAAACCGGTCTAGGTGGGCGGGAGCCTTGAGAGAAAGACAACACGAAGGTGTTACTAACGACGCCGCAACTCCCCGAAACCTAGAAAAAAATACATATATTACGTCATGAAGAGCTGTATAAATAAATAACCTCGGGTAGCAGGGGTATTAAACAGTAAGAGGAAAGGAGGTTAGCAGGAAAGACTGTTGTTATCCCGGTAAGGTGCCGCATGTTGACCACGTGACCTTTAGGCGGTGCCAATTGTCCTGCTGCCGAGTGTTCCAGGAGGCGATGATCGCCCGCTACGGCGCTTGTGACGCCAGTTCCCTGGAAGGAGCGTGGCTGGAATGCCTGGAGAGGGCGGCGGGCGCAGAGCTGCCCGGAAGCACGCTCGTGCAAGCCACATCCGCCTGTCGCTCGCCTGTAGGTATGTGTAGCCGAGGAGGAATGTCCATCTGGGAAGATCTTAAGACTCTTGTCGCTGCTGAGAAGACTCGTAACTCAGGAAGTCGGCGGTGTTACGTGGGTTAAACTTCCGGCCAACGCAACGGGTCGCCGGCGTAAAGAGCGGTCACAGATGCGCACTGCCGACGCTTATCAGACAAGCAGAAAATACGCGGATAAGAAATAGTTCCTAGATTAATTAATATATTTTATTTTACTTGGTCATAAAACAGCGGTTTTTAGTGTTAGAAACTAAACTTCGTGCTAAAGCAGAAATTTATAGGTGTTCAAAATTAAAGGTACATTAAAACGATCCATATGCAAATGAAAGGCAATTTCAAAACCTATTTCACTTCTTAACACCTCTCTCCCATCATGCTTTTCATACGTGCTTGATATTAACTCCAAAATAATACAGAAATATTGCATTATATTGTTGAATTATTTTTTCTAATAATTTTACGAAATATATTTAAAATTCATGTCGTTCCAAGCCAGTCATAGAAGAACAGTCAACTTTAATAAGACGCGATCTATTGAGCAAAGAAAGCGGCTCACACCTCGCTCTTGACATGTTGTGCGCGCCATCTATCAGGTATTTTCCGAAGCATTAACAGCCAGAAAAGAATAGAGTTTGTGTGCTATATATAACAAATTTACAAACAGATACCAATAGTTTTATTTTTCGCGAGCTCTGAATAATTTCTAAAGTAACATATATTTCGTGTACAGTGATTTTTAGTACTAGTAATATCTATTCGGCCGGTAATCGTTCGTCTACGTAAATTATATGCCATATTGTTCTCCCGAAAACCAATTTCATTGTTTCCGAAGAAAGTAGGACACGCGTGAATAGTTTTTAAGCAATTCTAACGTTATTCCACGTCACATATTTCCTACTCGAATATATTAGCTATAACGTCCAAAGTGTGATAATAGCTACAACTACCGTCTCGCAAATGTTAACCCAAATTCACCGTCTCGGACAAATTAAAAAACATTTAGCAAATATTAAATTTTTTGCAAGGTTTTATATTTTTCCTTTTATATACTACTAATTTTTTTAGACAGATGTCAGTCTAAAATATCTTACAATTTGTTTAGCATTACTGTAAAATGGCAAGTGGATTAGCTGACACCGTGTTGATAAAAAATACAACCTCCACTTGACGCACCAGCTGATGGCGAAAGGATACATAAATGAAAAGTAAACATTGGTGCTACTTTCGTCGAACTGTCAGAATCTCGCCAACTTACATGAAACAGACTATAGTGTCAGATAGGGATGGGCCAAACGATTACTTTCATGTAACGAGTTCCATCGTTCCAGTTCCAAGTGAGTGAGTGAATGATGAGATTTCGGCGGCTCTTAACATCGGGGTCTTGAGAGCCGATAAGGGTGAAGTGAGATGAATATGGAGCAGCACCGGAATGAAAGGGCGGGGGAAACGGGAGATCCTCGAGAAAACCCGCTGACCAGCGGCATCGCCCGGCACTACTCCCACTTGCGAAAACTCGGGAGTGACCCAGCCGGGGATACCCGGTTCTCCTTGGTGGGAGGCGAGACGGCTAACCGCTCAGCCACCGCGGCCCCTCCAGTTCCGAGTAAGTAACACGTTACAGTAACGGTTTATTTTTGTGACAGGTTTTGGGGAACATTTTTCGCCTGTCCCGACGTTCCAGGAAATAACGATTACGTTGTTCAGTCTTACAAAGCTTGGCGGCCCAAGAAATAACATTAGCGCATGAGCACAGTTGCAAACCAAGACGTTCCAAAAAAAAAATTACTTTTACTCTTGAGCAGTAGTAAACCGTTGGTTTAGGCGACGCAATCCAAAACATTCCAAAAATAACGGTATAAACAACGGAACGTGCTATTCTGGTAACACGTTACCAAATTGTTGAAGTTTATTATAACTGTTACGTTCAATAACGCCCATCTCTAGTGTCAGAGTGATGGTAGGTAGGCAGGGCGTAACGTCTCGTCGACAGCGAGGTCATGAGAGAAGGAAGCAAGTTGCTCGGATGAGCAGTCAAGGGGAAGGAATCGGCTATGGCCTGCAGTAAGGAATAAACCCAGCATTTCCCTGGAGTGATTTCGGGAAACCATGGGAAACAGAAATCAGGATGGCGAGACCATAGACTAAAGGAGAGGTAGACCGATCTCGCTGGCTGCACACAACCAATCTCCGTGTCCCAGCATTGATCTGCTTTTCTGCCAACACGTCTAGCAAAAATGGCGTGGATTGGATTTGAGGTTAGAACACTGTTTAGTAAACAAGTGCTTTGAGAAGTTCTTATCTTATACTTCCTCTAACCAATTCGTAATGCAGTTTGATTGAATTCAAATTGGTAAAACTATTTTATTCGTATAAAAGTTCTTGTGGTTTAACAATTGCGCTATTAGCAAACACGTTCATCACTGTTGAATTCTTGTGACTTTGACAGTTGTGTTGGTTTGGGGTAGGTCAATGTTGGGTACATGGGCAGAAGACGAATAATCGGTCTACCTCATCTTTAGTCTGTGGATGGGACCAGGAATCGTCCGAACCCGGGTCCTCTCGAATGCGAGTCCAAAGGTTTACCGCTTCACCACATCTCGGTGCGTCAGAACGAGTTTAGCAGCCTTCCGTATAGGATACATAGGAGAATTTATTGGTCACTTTCTTAGGATGACTAAAAATATATTAAGAATACGTACATTTTAACATTAGCATTATGTGGAAATATTCATAAAAATATGTTGCTACCATATAGCTTACCATATCTGACGACAACAGGCAATTTACTGATCACGTTTGTATGTTGACTACAGATGCATTATACATAAGTGCTAACTTTCCCACATTAACATTAGCTGAAAATTTTCATAAAAATATGTACGTACTAAGTAATTGTATAAACTTCGAAAAATAATTTTGAAAACAATATGACAAAAAATAAATTAAAGATGACTTCCTCTCTCTCTCTCTCTTTCTCTGTCTCTCTCTCGCGCTCTCTCTCTCTCTCTCTCTCTCGTTCTTCCTAAAGCCATAATATCCCCACATAAAACTTTTCTTTATCAAAAAATATTTTTCCCTCTGTAGCAACAGTTGAAGAATTTTTCATGTGCTACACGTATAATTACTACATTTAACCAATTTCAAAGACAAATATTTGCTGTACGCTATTCTCTAATCGTTATGTGGTGAATAATTAGTAGAAGAAACTAGGGGATTCTGGACAAGGGTCTAGGGTCCGACTCGGGCTCCGACCATCCGCCATCTTGTTTCCGGTCACCATATTGTCCACCATATTGTTTACAACCGCCATATTGCCCGCTATCTTGTTTCCGGCTACCATATTGACCGCTAAATTGTTTTCAACGGCCATTTTGTCTGCAATTTTGTTTCTGGCTGCCATACTGTCTGCTATTTGGTTTCACAAATATTAACCTTTGTTCAACCCTGCCATCTTCGATCTCATTTTATCATACTCAATCACTACATCCCTATTTTTTCATGCTCTCGCATTTCACTATATTCGACTTCACTCCACCCATGCCATCTTGACATCATACTCTATCATTTCACCCTGATGTCCACCATTTTGACCACATGCTCTATCGTACAATCCCTATTTTTTCATGCTCTCGCATTCCTTTTTAGTTGCCTGCTAATTCATAATTCTGTCGCTTGTGCTCCACTAACTTCGAACCACCATCTCTGATTTCATTTTCATGTAATCTATAATTCCACCCTGATGTCTGCCATTTTGACATCATGCTCTATCATTCAATTTCTATTTTCTCATGCTCTCGCATTCCACCTTAGTTATCTTCGCTCCACCCCACCATCTTTGTTGGACTTTAAAACATTTTTCATGTTGTGAAGAACCTAGAAAATTTTTAACTAGAATAATTTTCACTGGTGTAAGACTTAGAATATTTTTCATTTAGTCACCTTTGTTCCACTTTGTGTAGGACTTGTAAATTTAATACCCTCTGTAGGACTTGGAATATCTTTCACCATGTGTAGGACTTAACCAATGCATGAAGAACTTGGAAAATTTCCATCAGTATCAACCTAAAATTACTATACTTAACCTAACCTAATTTCACTTAACCTTACTTCACCTAACCTTACTTCACCTAGCATAACTTAACCCAAGTTAGCCTAACCTAACTTCACCTAACTTAACCTAACTTCATCTAACTGAACCTAACCTAACCTGACAGAACCTAACCTGACANCTAACCTAACTTCACCTAACTTAACCTAACTTCATCTAACTGAACCTAACCTAACCTGACAGAACCTAACCTGACAGAACCTAACCTGACATAACCTAACTAACATGACATAACTTAACTTCACCTAACTCAACCTTNGAACCTAACCTGACAGAACCTAACCTGACATAACCTAACTAACATGACATAACTTAACTTCACCTAACTCAACCTTACCTAACTTTATTTCACCTAACCTAACTTAACGTCACTAAACCCAACTTCACCTTACTCAACCTTATATAACTTCACCTAACTCAACCGAATCTAACATGACCTAACTTCACTAAACCTAACATAACCTAACTTCACATAACTTAACCCAACATCACATAACTTAACCTAACATCACATAACTTAACCTAACTTCACTTAACCAAACATAATCTAACATAACATAACCTAAATACACTTAACTCAACCTAATTTCAGTATCATCCTAACCTAACATAACCTAACCTGATATAACCTAATCTAACATAACATATCCATCATGTAGGACTTGCGGTTACCTTTGTTCCACACTTGTGCAGGACTTTGTATATCTTTCGCCTCGTATATGACTCTGATTTTTTTTTTTTTTAGTCACTAATTTATTGTCTTTATTCGACACCCACTTCACTTAACCCAACTTCACCTAACCTAAACACCACACTCCTTGCAATCTAGTCATAACCAGACCAAGTCATGTACCTAACATGTACATAAGAACTTAGAATATTGTTTTATGTAGTTACCTCATGTGGAACATTTTTTCCTACTCTCATATTAAATAGTGTTTCTG
The DNA here is from genome assembly GCA_002778355.1 of Clitarchus hookeri. NCBI lineage: Eukaryota > Metazoa > Arthropoda > Insecta > Phasmatodea > Phasmatidae > Clitarchus > Clitarchus hookeri. The sequence goes on along the minus strand of NQII01004792.1, from coordinate 125,788 downwards.
TTTTTTGTATATCTCATTATGGACTGTTGCATCTGATGTCATTTAAGAAAACTTTATGACACTGCAAGGTGTGCAGAGTGCGCTCCTCATAACGATCGATTTAGTTCACCACTCCGCTGACGTTGGATCTTGGTTTTCCTGTAGTTCCTTTCTCCTTCCCTCCTGTTTGGATCCCCCACCTTTCCACGCATGCGCAGTAGATAGTTACGCCCTATTACTTACAGTTGTAACCTGGTACTCAGCCTTCTGCTGGGTCCTTTGCTCTGTCACTTGAACTTTGCTCCTTTTAATGTTCGGTCACTTACTGCTCCTGACCGTCTCAACGGTTCGGCGTCGTCGACTAGGGTCATCGCCACGTCTGTCATCTTCGTGGGATCATAATGCTAACGTCAACTTTCTACGTTGGCCGTAGGGCGATTCGCAGGTGGGTTGCTGTTTCTGTGTTTTTAACGTGTTTATTGATTGGTGTTATGTCGGGCTAGATCACCGTAAATAGAGTTGCGCAATTTTCCGTTCGCATTCTAGATTAGTTTCTCTTAGCGAATGAGCGTGTAAATAATCGCCGCTGCAGTGATTGTGGTAGGCGCGGACACGTCAGTATTAGTTGCGTGGAACAACGTGTACCGTTTCAGCAACGTAAATGTTTCCGTTGCGGACAGAGCGGTCACGTGAATGCTGGAGAATTTAACCCCGCGCGTGCGTACGTTGTGTTCCTTGTCGTCGATACCACGCACGATTATCGACCTGTCGAATTACATGTTCGTTCGACTGCCGCACGAATTTCCAGCAGTCATTCGTTTGCGGGTGTGCACGAACGCTCCAACGACGGCCTATTTCCTTNTCGACTGCCGCACGAATTTCCAGCAGTCATTCGTTTGCGGGTGTGCACGAACGCTCCAACGACGGCCTATTTCCTTCCACTAATTATTCACAACATAACTATTAGAGAATAGCGTAAAGAAATTTTTTTTTACTAAATTAGTTAAAATTTAGTAATTAAACGCGTAGCTCATGAATACATCTTCGACAATTGCTACAGAGGGAAAAATATATTTTGATAACGAAAAGTTTAATGTGGGGATATCATGGCTTAAGGAAGGAAGAAAGAGAGAGAGAGAGAGAGAAAGAGAGAGAGAGAGAGAGCACATTTTTCATTAGTTGTTGTCAAATTTTAAAAAAATTATTTTTTAAAGTGAATATCTACAATGATGAACATTTTCAGATATTGTTGATGTTAGAAAGTTAGCACTTATGTATAATACATCTGTAGTACACATCAAAATGTGATCAGTATGTTACCTGTTGTAAATGGTTAAAGATTTTGACTTGTGACATTGAAGGGTCTCACCTTGTTGCGGTAAGGGGGGCTTAGTACCCAATGATCCAGACGGTCATTCCAGGGAAGCTTACTTTGGTATCTTGCCGGGTTGGCAAGAGGAGAGGGTAAGCTAAAATTGATATACAACAGGTGAAAATAACTCGGCGACAGCACAGAAAGCATTGAATTAAGGAGGGGAGTGCTGATAATGAAATCAACATTATTAATTGTATATAAATTTTTTACTAGCTCACTTTTAGTACTGGTTTTCATGTATATGGTTATTACATTTGTTACCCGCACTGAAACATAACATTAAATTTCTTTTGTGTGACATCACACCGTTTAGTTTTCACTTATGTCGAATTGGCACTGATATATTCCTTGTAAATATTTTTTGACTTCTGTATATATTTACTCATACCCATATAGTTTTCATTTGTATCTAATTGAAAGCAATATATTCCTTGTAGGTTTTGACTTTTTAATAGGGTTGTTTGTTTTAGTGTTTTAACCCTGCCTGCACTACATAATTGTAGTGTAGCCAGTCCCAAGCCCGGATAAAATGGGGAGGGAAATGCTGTGGTGAGTTGAAACATGGTATTGGACTTTGGTGTTTTTACAATCGATGTAAGAGACTAATAAGACAGATATATAAATACCGGAGCAGTTGGAACTTAGCATCAGATGATATCTAACAACGGTTAGCTCAAGATGTCCGACAACTGGGGACGTGACTCTCTTAGTAAAGAGGAGGCGTTTCACGTCTCATCGAGTGATGACGAGGCGATGCATAACATAGACACCGACGAGGAGGTATCTGCTCTCCTGCTGCCGAAGAAAGAAATCGAACAAGAGGTGGCAGATGAGTCTCCTGCAGAGTCTTCATCACCACTTGGTCTCAGTCCTGTACTTTGGAGCGAATATACCATCAACTCAGAACCTAGCCTACCAGTGGTGCTCGATGATGAGGAGCATGCGATCCAACATATTGTGGAAGAGGTCCGTCCGTGCCTTCAATGAAGAAGTTGCTGAGAACTCCCGCCAAACGCGCAGCGAGTGGCTTCTCAAAATCTCACGTGTCCTGGCCGAACTTCGAAGTCTGCGAGAGGAAGTTAGCGATCTACGCACAACCATTAATAAAGACTGAAAACATGTATATATTTTGTGTAAATAAATAAGTACTTTTATAAAATATCCTTTATTTCATAAAAAAATTCTGTCATAAATTATATTAAATGGCATTAGATGCAACGGTCCATAACGAGATATACAAAAACAGAAACACTATTAAATATGAGAGTAGGAAAAAATGTTCTACATGAAGTAACTAAATGAAACCATATTATAAGTTCTTACGTACATGTATAATACATGACTTGTTCTGGTGATGACTAGAGTGAAAGGAGTGTGGTGGTTACGTTAGATGAAGTTATGCTAAGTGAAGTGGATGTCGAATAGAGATAAGAAATAAGTGACTAAATAAAAAACAATATTCAGTCTTATACGAGGCGAAAGATATTCAAAGTCCTACACGAGTGTGGAACGAAGGTGATTACATATCCTACATGATGGAAAGGTTATGTTAGGTTATGTTAGGTTGGATTTATAATGAAATTAGGTTAGGTTAGGTTAGGTTAAGTGAAGTTAGGTTAGGTTAAGTGAAGTTAGGTTAGGTTAAGCTAGGTTAGGTTATGTTAGGTTAAGTGAAGTTAGGTCAGGTAAGGTTAGGTTGAGTTAGGAAAAATTATGTTGAGTTAGGTGAAGTTAGGTTAAGTTAGGTAAGGTGAAGTTAGGCTAAGTGAAGTTAGGCTAAGTAAGTTTAAATAAAGTTAGATTAGGTTGAGTTGGGTGAAGTTAGGTTATGTTATGTCAGGTTAGGTAATTTTAGTTTAGGTTGAGATAGGTTAAGTTAGATTAAGTAAAATTAGTTGAAGATAGGTTAAGTGAAGTTAGGCTAAGTGTAGTTAGGTAAGGGTAGGTCGATACTGATGAAACATTTTCTAAGTTTTATATGCAGTGGTTAAGTCCTTCATGGGGCATGAAATTTTTATGTCTGACTCAAACTGGAACAAAGGTGACTAAATAAAAAATATTCTAAGTCCTACTTGAGTAAAAATTATTCTAAATCATGCACAAGGTTAATACTTTTCTAAGCCCTACAAAGATGGCAGGGTGTAGCGAAGGCAACTAAGGTGGAACGCGAGAGCACGAGAAAATAGGGATTGAATGATCGAGCATGATGTCAGAATGGTAGGCATAAGGCTGGAATGATAGAGATCGAGAAATTGAAATCCAAGATGGTGGTTCAAAGGAGTGGAGCACAGGCAACATAATATGTAATTATCAAGCGACTAAACTGAATTGAGAGAGCATGAAAAAATAGGGATGGAATGTCAGAGCATGATAAAATTAAATCAAATATGGCAAGGACGAACGAAAGTGAGTAATTGGGAAACAATATGCCCTATAATATAGCAGTCATAAACAACATGGCGGGCAATATAACTGCCGTAAACAAGATGGTGGACAATATGGGAGCAGGAATCAAGATGGCGGGGGATCAGAGCCGAAGTCCTACCCTGGACCCTTTTCCAGCACCTCCTTTTTCCTTCTACTATAATTATTCTTTACTGTGGCATAACAACTGCTAAACACGCGGGGTGTACTCATGTTTTTAATTGAACACCTGGTTTTGTTTTTATTGTATAAAATGTTTAATACAGTTTTCCGATTTATTTACGCAATTCAACTGATGGAGTAATATTGTCTATCTTTTGTGTAACAGAAAATTAAGTGCAGCGCTCGTATTTTTCGTATAGATAAAACAATATTAATTGGTGATATCGTGGGATAACACGAGAAAGTTTATCAATATTATAGTAATAATAAACAAAATTAAATAATTATTGTACCGAAACGTCTAAAAACAGTTCCCAGTATTCCTGATAAATTACTCTTTTTTCGTTAAAATAACGTTATACATATAAAAATTAAAAGATATTCTTATTGGATTCTTTAATTGAAATCGTATTGTAAGAATTATTTGTTACGAAATTTGCTACCATGAAATACCATGCACGTCATCGTTCTAGTTATGCCAGTCTGCCTTCTACGAAAAGTGTGGAAATGGAAGTTGAACTTTCACCATGAAGATATATTTTACGACAAATTCAAACACTAAAAAATACAGCGTGTATGATATCTTGTGATCATATCTTAGAAACCTTTAATAGACCGAGTGAAGTGATGATACGTTATCCCTTTAACACAGTGAAAATTCGCGAAAATGTTTCTCGCTAATACATTTTCCCAAACCACTGTAAAGTTCTGCTCAATTCACGATCGCGTTATGCATTTTTTTGGCATTTATTAGCTGTTCGTAAACGAATTGCAATGCCAATTACAATTCCGGAATTTTCACTGCTCCTACAAAAAGTAGTAAAAAAAAACATACGGTAATGACAAAAAATTTCAGACGTGCACATAGTACACTGAAAGCTAACAATCTGACAGTATTTCCCGTGGGAAATCACATTCGGTAGGTGCTACGATTTGGCAGCAGTTATTACAACCATATTCCAACACGAAAGTTGCAACGTCTCGAAAATAGCGAGTTTGGCTGTGAGAGGTTAGCTCTTACGAGCACCGCGATGAAGGGTCAACGAAAGAAGGCAAAGGTCGAATGGATGTTCCTTGGCCTTCGACGGAGACATTGAGCAAAGATGTTAATCTTTACACAATGACAGAGACAAGGTGGACTTGTACAGGGAATTCCATGGGCCGTGAACCTGACCTTGAAACCTGCTTGCACTTCCTACCTGTGTAAATTCTCAGACTCCAGAAAAGATTTTCTTCCCCGAATCTGGTACCCCGTTCGTTTCTTTCATGGCCCACAAAAAAATTTATGCGTTTAGTTTATTTTTTTTCCTATTTAGCGAAAATAACACCTCATTTTATATAAACTTGTGGTATGGGAACTCTGTGCTTTTTATTTGAAAATTTGGTTAATCTGTGGCATACACCGATAGTTTGTGTATCGTGTACTTAATGGATTACAAAGTCTCATCGAGTAAATAAATAGAACCAATATAGACACGTATAATTCAGTTGTAGAGGTAATTTTACCTAAATACTAACTAATTTATCAGGTTTGAATGCAAAACATTTAGGCCTACTCAGTTTCCAGCTATCCGTATAATGTTGCCTAAAATGTCGGTATTTTAATGAGAGAGCATGCTCCTACTAGAATACCAGTTAACTATGCACGCGACGCCTAGAATACGACTGTCGTCTCCTTCTTACCATAGTGACGCTCATTACACACTTTTCCTTCTCGTCTACAACTCTGTCGTCCTCTCTTCCTCGCCACACATGCGTGATGCGTAAATAACCGAAAGAAACACGAGTCAAAATTTTCTGTACTTTCTGTGGTACTCTGCCAACCAAGGAAAAAAATATGTCTATACCTGTTATAAACATCCTTTAGCAACTAGTAAAATATTTCCTTGTTAATCTACAGCTGAACTATTATTACAACACATTATTTTAGAAAACATACAAAACTGTTTATTTAACTTGATATTATGAATAATTTGTAAGTCCACGATATTCGCTGGTTAAAATTCAACATTGCACTCTAAATCTGAATCAGTGATTTCAGCCAGTATAATTATTTTACTTAATACTCAGTTAATAAGCTCTTATCTACTGGCGAATCTGTGTCATGGAGAGTAAAGAGGTTAGGGCGGCTCTTAACACCGGGGTCTTGAGAGCCTTTGAGGGTGAAGCGAGATGAGTATGGAAAAGCGCCGGAATGCAAAGGGCAGCGGGAAACGGGAGCTCTCCGGGGAAACCCGCCTACCGACGGCGTCGTCCGGCACGATTCCTACGTGCGAAAAACCGGAGCGACCTCGCCAAGAATCGATTCCTGTTTGGCTTGGTGAGAGGCAAGCGTTTTAACCGCTGCGGCAACCAGGGCCCTTGGAATTCACTAAGGTTTCACTGCCAGGTCAGTGCAGTTCGCTAGGAATCGGTAGAAATCACTGTTAAGCCACATGTCGCCGGTGCTTGGTACCATTGCACAAGCTGGTATTGCATCACCTACAAATAACATTTCTGAAATAAATGCCTGCGTCTTCGAGCTTGAAGCCTGCACTTCAGAGTTCACCCCGTTTGTGTTATATGTTGTCCACAGCGATTATTATTTCACTTCGCTGAAGCAAGATACGAGGTGTGTTAAAAAAATAAGGTGATTTGTTATTTTGTGACTTTGTCTCGATAAATATTCATGTATTCATCAATATATATTCGGTCCCCTTCAAAGTTATCCCCCTCAGATATAATACACTTGTGCCAGCGACTTTAGCCAATTCACGAGGCACTTATGATATGCACATTTTGGTATGGCATTGAAGTCTCACATGTCTTTATCTCCTCAATCGTGGCAAACCTCCGTCCTTTCACGGGTCTCTTCAGTTTTGGGAACAGGAAAAAGTCGCAGGGGGCCACGTCCGGTGAATACGGTGGCTGAGGCATGATTACGATGTTGTTAGTACAGATTCTTTGATCCATTGTTTGCGATAGCAAAAAATCGCCAATCACACCAAAACACGTCTAACATTTATATATGTCACACACAAACTAACAATGAAAAATGGCTGATAATGTCAACATATGTTGGGGACATGTGTACCAACATAACAATAAAAACAATCGATAATCGAATGTACGTAGCCCTCAAAATTTGCAAAGTCACCTTATTTTTTGAACATGCCTCGTATGTTAATAAAAAGGGCACCCTTTATTTCGTCTCAGCACACCCTTCCAACACTTTAACCCTTTGATACGTGTCCAACACTTCCTTATATAATAACGCAGAAACTTAACTTAAGCTGGGTTATTGTGAGACACCAACACATCAGAAAATATTTGTAAGATTTTAGTAGTTACAGAGGCAAGACATATCACAGAAGAATTTGCACGCGTAGTGTATTAGAATTTGTTAACTTTTATTCAACTGTAAAATTAAAACAGAGATAATAGAATGAATTAGCATTTCGGGCATACGTGTAATCCCCAAAACAATTGTTCGTTATGTTACTTACTCCCATTGCAAAAATCATTTAAATAGTAAAAACACCAATAGTTGTCTGGAAATAATAAAATAAAAAACGTCAGAAGGGAGAACTTCTTGTTTATATTTCCATTGCAAATTTGACATCTGAATAGTAATCAAAGATAAACAATTCTGGTCCTGATTTTTATCACACGATATTCATTAACGTTTATGGTGAAAAATCGTCCCAATATATGTTTATATTATTTCATATAGTTGTAACCATGTTGTAATCATAAAAAAGAGATATCTAGTTTTCAAACACTTTCAAAATATTTCTTCCCAAAATATTTAGTTGATGAAAAACCAGTATTTACGGTGGTTGACATACACTTTGAAGGGTTTGAAATTCTACTTGAGATACTATGGTGTGTCGATGATCACCTGAATCTACTTGTTGGTATTCAACTCTTTCTCTTTAAAATACCGTCCGTAAGATGATTCAAGTGGCCTTGAAAGAAACGTATTCATACACAAACAGAAGCCATGACTAATTAATTGTACACGTGATGGTTGAGTGCAAACTCTGCATTGTAGCCAGGTAGTACATGTCTTGTTTACTTAAATACAATCTATATTATACAGAAAATAGTGTTCACCTTGTATTATGTTCTAGAGGTGATGCACTCTGAAAAAAGAAATTACCAGCATCTCATTTTTCGTCAACAATTTTGTCATGCAATAAGTTTTTTTTATGCAATTTTCTAAATCACTGTTAGGGGTAACTGTGGAGTATAAATTTAATAAATAACGTGATTCTGAATTAATGTGTGGAGTCTGCTGAAGATTATAACTGAAAAATGTTACACTTAAACTAAATTCGTTACTGAGGGACATTTTGAAGACAAATTGACCAGGACTGTATAGCTACTGCAGTATTACGACTTATTGGGTAATGAGGTGTTATGGTGCGCGTGTGTAGTCGAAACTTGCTGTTTCGTCACATGCGCACTGATAAGACTGCTACATCTCCGCAAGAGTTGAATGATTCAAAACACTGGTTGGCAATCACGTCGGGAGATATCAAAGAGGCTGACGCTGCACAATATCTTTCATCGCAGCGGAAACTCGTGCAGAAGGGCCATGTTCGAGATACTCAGTCAGAAACCACACAGCAAAGAAGTTACCATTTCCGTATTCTGACAACCTATGAAAATCCTCTAGGTAAGAAAGTTGGTTTTGTTCCTTACCGACCGATTCCCTTTCTGGTATATGCTGTTCACGATTAACTGAGCGCTATTCAAGCCAACCTTTGAAGAATTTCACTGACCCTGCCTGCATACGATTCAACGAGAACACTTGGCTTGCATGCGCCCAGTAAAGTTGGTAATGACGGAGGGGAAGTAGTTTCATGTTTAAACGTTGAATTAATTAACAAGTTTGTAAAATATTTACTTTTATAATAATTTCACAGTTTCCTTGATCGACGCATGAAAAAAGTGATCAGGCCCAGGTCAATTTTAATTTTACATATGGCGAAGAACACACAACGTGCATTCAAGTACATCTCAAGCAGGGCTCTCAAAAGTGCTCAGTTTACCGTGAACAGCCTTCATCGGTGGTTTTTTTTATTATACTAGCAAACACAGGGGCCACGGTGGTGCAGTAGTCAGACTACTCGTCTCTCACCATAGCAACCGATGTTTTGTTTCCATGGGGCAAGACTTTTTGTGACAATACTCATGTCTATTTAAATATTATCTTTCTGTCTCCCTCCCACCTTCCCCCCCCCCCATATTTCTATCATACTGCTCGTTGTATGTTTGTGTACGCGGTTATGTCCGTATGTAACATGTACTTCATGTGCGTCTAGGGTTTTAAGTGTTCAAGTAAACTAATATGTACCGAAATATTACTGTTCATATTTTGAAAATAATGAGGCAATTAGTTTGCAATAAGTTGTAAATACTTATTGCAAACTGAAGTAGAGACCAACCACCGTCTATCAACTAAGAGGGGAGACGGCCTTGCTGGCTGAGGAACGACCAGATCCCTTGCCCTACCCCCCTCCTTTCCATAGTGTCTATGTCTGTATCTCACCAAGGTGAACCGCGCTCCATTCCCGGCGGCGTCTTTCGAATTTTCGCATATGGGAAACGTGGCGGACGTTGCCGTTGAAACGGGTTTTAATTTGGGAACCCCCTTTCACTCACATTCCTTTGATTCCGCCACTGCTCCGTATTCTCCTCATTTCACCCTCGCTGGCACTCGAGGCCTCGCTTTTAAACGCAGACCAAAACTTCTCAAATACTACTTTAATAATATTTTGCATGAGAACTATTTCTCACTAGCTATTACCAAAAAAACATTTTTTCCTATTTGTTTATTCATATTAATTAATAATGAAATAATTTATAGATAAAATGTAGGCAAACTTTCAGTTAAATAAAAAATAAGATACTTATATGTTAACAGGAGTATAGGGAGCGTGTGAAGTGTGGCATATTTAGTAAACAACCAAACACGCAGCGTAATTTTTCAAAAGTTTTATTCAAAAAGTGTGAAGAAACCGCGAGTAGACCTTACATTTTGGTGCAAGGGCAAAAATCAGTCACGAAAAAAGGTAACATGCCAGTTCCTGGAAGCTGCTAAGTTAAAAAACTCTCAACAGTTGACTACTAAACTGACGAAACAGGAAATAAGTTGTTAATATCTTTAATATGTCTGAAGTTACGAAGTTTAATATCATATCTGTACTTGGCCTTCATGCGAACACCGATCCATCCACCCACACAGATATAACGGATGACGTAAGAAATACACGAGAGAAATTAAATTTATGTTAACGTTCTACGTTATATTGTTGAAATTGACTTTTTATCTTAATTTCGCACGTAATCTTCTCCTCCATCCGCCTTCTAGCCTGTCACGGGACTGTCCAAGGCGACCGAGTTGAACCGCTGACTCGTCGCTCGTAAACTGGTTTCGCCGCTTGCTCGCCGAAGAACGCTTCAAGAAGTTTGCCACTTTACGTAACGACCCTTTTACGTAATGTAAGGCCGCAGACAGGGCCGACCAACCCCGAACTGCGGATAAGTGACCGAGACATGCTGCTTGAATGATTGGGAGGTGGCGATTAATATCGACCTTCGATGCGCCTTCGCCGTAATGATCGCCACATTCACGAACGCCGAGCATATCCTTGGAGAACCACACTTAAGTTTGAACTGTCAGATCTTAGTACTATCAAAAATGAGAAAATCGCAGCTTAGTATCATTGTGACGCAAGAAATCAAGACGTAGATAAGTTGTAACCTAGAAAGTCTTAACTCGCCACTACTATAAATGAGGAACTCAGAACTGTAGTATAGCAGAAATACGCAACTAACAAACACTACGCAGAACCATATAACTTACAAGGTTACAACATAGAACTACCATAACATAAAAAATACGAGTCAAAAATGCCGTACAGTAAAAATACACAACTTAGAACCATCATAAACTAAAAACACACAAATTAGAAAGATCACATTTTAGAACAACATGGTTTAGCACCGGCACGACTTATAAAATTCCATGTAATATGTTTCTAAGTTGGCTACTTCTAAGCTATGACAGTACCTCGATCCCTTGCAGGATTGTGGAGATTTGCGCGCAAGGCCCTACGTACACAACAACTCACGCGCACACACAAGCACATATTTCATTATTTATTCCTATTGGAAAACTAAATTGTAGGAACTGTAATTACCCATACTAAATCTCACGCTAGGTGTACATTTTTGAATAACAAACATTTAAGAATATACAACTAACTCTACGTCGCAGCACCGGCCTCTATAATGTCGTGGGAAGGCCTTCAAATGGTGTTGTTAAAATAATAATCTTCAAGCAATTTTAAGATAGAAAATAACTCTGTACAAAAAAAACCACCATTACAAAACAAGAGTCACTGATTTATTCTCACATGTGTACCCGTGATTAAAACGTGGGAACAAGTCATGAACTTTTACAACGTTTTGTACACAGTGTTTCTGCGCTATCTAAAACCGTATCTTCAAGGTCTCACCTATCTGGTGACTAGGTAAAGTATCAGTTAATTTCGATTTTCCTCAGAACACACTCATTCTGTCCAACGTTTTTACACTAATAACAGTTTTCCTGAGAACGGTCTATGGATTACTCATGCGGTATGGTTTGTACAATATCTCTTTTTAAAACATGCGTGATCTAAGCAATGTCAAATGAACGCAGAATAAGTACAAAACCTTCTTTATTTCTTATTACGCTTCACTGTTTAAAGGTAAAGTAGTATGTCATAATCGAAAGCAATGTAAATGATAGTTTAAATGGTTAACACAAAAAGTATGTTGTATGGTGTTAACAAAAAAAAAATATTGCATGTGATGAGATAGAAAGTTTTGGTTTTCAGGCAAGCAATATTGAATCACGTTTGACATAATGTTTTACGCTACCTGAAAGCCACAGATGACACAGTGCGAGTGAATCTAGTTTCGTAAACTAGCTCAACTGGCTGAGAATTACGTAAAACTCTCTCTGTAATCACCGCGAGGTTTTGTAATTTTACGCTTGAGTTCTTATTGGTCTAAATCAAAATTTTTGCAGCTTCGCACATCTTAACACAAAACTTTTTATGAAGAAATGATGGCTCTTATTACTAATTTTTTCATTGCTGATTTCACCAGTTCCCTAACTTCAAAGGACTCTCGATGAAAAATGCAATGAAATACTTGTGCCTATCGATTGCAGCGTAGTGTCACACGGGAAAATAAAATTTTGAGTGAAATTTGATTGTACAGACATTAATAGATCATTGAAAGGCCCTAAAAGGTAGGGCTGGTTGCTGAAATCAGGCGTGTGTGTTAGGATATACATTATGCTCCACCTAACCCGTGGCAGAGTGCACGAACCTGTTTACTTCATGGTTTTAAATCAAATTTCGGTCATAAAACACACGTAACATTTTTAAATTTCGATATAATTTTCAGTATAAATGTAAAAGTCCAAAAATTTGCCAAAGTTGGCTAAAAATTCTTTTTGTATATTACTTCGAGAACATTATAACAGTTTCATTGGTTCCTGCCAGTTTTCACAGGGTTTTGAGAAAGTACCTGCTTTCTACTGACACGTGTTTGTTGTCGGCGCAGTTATTTCAAGGACACGGCACCACGTCAGTCAAAACTACAAAACAGATTATTTTCTCAGCGTCTCTAAAACTCGTTTTAAGCCCCTGCCACACTGCCCAATTTTCACCTTCTTAATATAGTTCACAGTAAAACATGGAGGAGAACTGCAGGCACCAGATTTTTCATGAAACAAATTTGGTCAAATGATATTGAATGTGTTTGAAAATATATCACACACACTACGCCTTTTGTTCGACGGACCTTATTCAAATGTAATTTTCAAAGAAGGATAATGCTTTTGCGTTACCATGCGTACCATTACAGGAAGGAATGTTAAGAACTTTGTGATTAATTTTCACTTCTAAACTAAATTTAAAATTTATTTATCACTCATATTTGCAGCGAAATTAAATTTTTAACTGCCTGATACCGGACAAGTGGGCAGTGGAATATATTGCGGACCTCCTCAAGGGGCGAAGACAGAGCGTGAAAGTGGGCGAGGCAAAATCGGAGGAAGGAGAAGTTACCTCAGGAGTGCCGCAGGGAAGTGCGCTGGGCCCTTTGTTGTTTACCATAATGATAAATGCCATGGGTTTCGGGATTAAGGAGAAAAAAATTGTTTATAGATNAATCTTGCAGACAGATATTGACAGGATATGGCCGTGGACCATGGAGAATAAAATGAAGATAAATGTAAGGCAGGGAGTGGAATGTGTGTTATGGGAGAAGTTGGTATCTGTGAGGGGGGTTGCAAAGATACGTTATTTGTCACTGTTTTAAAGTTTAGTGGAATCAAAAGTAACCGTTTTCGTATGTGCATGATTCTCTTCGGCTGCATTTGTCAAACATTTAAGAGATTTTAGAAGAATGCCTTTGGTGTCATCTACTTTTTCAGACAAAAAAAGGTAGCTTTTATGACGTTCCTGTGATGTCACAACATTCCAAATGTTTTTAACGTAAGTCAGTGGAAGAAGTCTGATGGAAAAATTTTACAGTGTAACAGGGGATTTACAGTACACCTTGTCGAGTTTTGTGTAGGGTGGTTATTAAATGGATGATTAAAGGCGACAGTTCGTATTTCATATATACTTTGCTTACCAAGCCACAATGTAATAACGCACTTACGTAAGCCAGTACACGCGAGAATATCGCTCTTTGAACAGAGGCCCATGTGTGACATTACAGCAGGCACGATTCCCAAATGCGAAATTCCGGGAGCGACCCCGCCGGGAATAGAGCCCGGTTCGCCTAGGTGGGAGGCGAGTAGTCTAAACCACCACACCACCGCGGCCCCACGCCGCCGATCAGGCGCGGCACTGTTGGCAACAGACGTCTTCGCACGCCGACCTGCGGACTCCGGAGCGGACGCCAGACGTCCAGAGTCAACGCGCCAGGGGAATTTTTTTTCTGAAGCTCAGTTTGAACTGTGAGAGAGGGGGAGAAGGATTGCAACACCGCCATCAAGGCCGGAAAGTGAAGCAAGCTCCTCGTGATACACACACTCCCCCACACTGGATCACGTGAACTCAGTCGCTAATGGCGCGAGGCTGCAGAGGTCACAACCTCAGCGAGTGACCACAGTCTCGTCTACAGCTGTTCTTAAGAGAGCTGGTAACCAAAACAAGCCAACATTTTATATTTGTATGAAATACTTACAACTACAGTTACCTCGCATAAAAAAAAATGAAATCCCATATTTTTTGCAAAATAACGTGTAAACATTACCATTTTAGCATTTTTGGATTAAAAATAATAAAATCTATCTCACCGAAACAAGACAATTCACTTCTTAATAAGATACCAAACGTTATTTCACGACGGGGCCGCGGTGGTGTAGTGGTCAGACTACTCGCCTCTCATCTAGACGAACAGGGCTCGATTCCCGGCGGGCTCGCTCCTGGATTTTCGTACATGGGAATCGTGCCGGACAATGCCGCTGGTAGGCGGGTCCTCTCGTGGTACTCCCGTTTCCCCCATCCTTGCATTCCGGAGCCGCTCCATACTCACATCACCCTCCCCTCATCGGCTATCGAGTCCTCGATGTTGAGAGCAGCCCAAATATCTCCGTTCGTTTCTTCAAGTCATCATTCAAATCACATCATAAAATGTTTGTGGAGTTCTCAAAGTTTACTTAATATAAAATAATATAATGTTTATATATTTGAAGCAGTCTATGATTTATGTAAAATAAACTTTGCTAAGCATACCTTAATATGAATTTGGCCAAGACGTGATTTTTCCGTCATTCTTCTCGAATTTTCTGTAAATGTTTTCTTATATTTTATTTTTACATCGCAAAAACACTAAAATAGTGATTTTGAGGTGCTGTGATGCAAAATCTACGTGACATAAATTTTTTTATGCCAAGAAAAAGTACTTACAAGTAATGTCGTCTACTAGTTGATTAGTACAGTCCATTCACGATTACTTCCAAATTTTCTGAAGCCCTGCTTACGTTCTATTTCCGGGATATTCCTTCAGCTTATGTAAACAAAGTTTTACTAAGTCTAGAAAATTAAACCAGAGGGAAAACGCACCGCATTCTTGTGCACTCAGTCACATAATATTTTGCGTGAGAACTACTTCTTACTAGGCATTACCAACCTACTAGTATTCTCCCTGTCTTCGAGTGTGTGAGTGAGTGAAGAGATTTGGGCGGCTCTCTACATCGAGGTCTTGAAAGCCGATGAGGGTGAAGTGAAGTGAGTATGGAGCAGCGTCGGAATGAAAGGGTGGGGGAATCTGGAGATCCCCGAGGAAATCCGCCGACCAGTGGCATCGTCCTGCACGATGCCCACCTGCGAAAATCCGGAGTGAACCGGCCGGGGATTGAACTAGGGTTCACCTTGGTTGGAGGTGGGCGGCCTAACTGCTCAGCCACCGTGGCTCCCTCTCCCTGTCTGCATTTACATTAATTATATATTAAATACTATAATTTACAGATAGATTATAAGTAAAAGTTCAATTAAACCAAAACTAGGTTACTTTTTAGTATGTTGTTAGAAGTATAAAACTGTTTCGATACATCGCATTTTAAGGAAACAACCAACATGGGGTGATTTTTCAAAGATTTGTTAAAAAAAGTTTGAAGATACCGCTAATACACTATAGTTAGTACAAATATAAAATAACGACTTTTTTTTGGTGGCCAGCACCCTTAATACAGAAGAAGCCTATGATGTTTCTCTTTCCCATGGGACTGCTAGAAAAATTGGGCTCTTGAAATTAGTTTTACGCGAACCGGTTTTGTACGGAAACACAAAAGACGTCGGAAGATCCTGCTGAAAGCGGACTCCAAATAACGTGAGGTCCTACCTGGTGCTTATAAACTGTGAGGTGTGATAGTGTTTCATACAGCCTTCTATAGGCCGTTCACGGTAAAGTGAGCACGTTTGGACTCCTAGTTACTTTATCCTTTCAGCAGGTTTTTATCCTTTAACCTCCTTTTTAAATAAATATTGCCATGTAAGTAATAAACAAAGTGTGTATATTCCACTGCACTCCAAAGTTAACGTCTGAAGCTAAAATAAAATATATTTATTAACTATTATTCCAAATCAGAGGGATTTCAAAAGTGCTCACTTTACCCTGAATAACCTCTAATAAAAAATTGTCCTTTTCCTATCCTCTGCTTTATTATAAACATTTTTTTTTCTACTTCATAAAGTTCATGCGATTTTGCCATTATTTTCTGTCAAAGGGTTTATAAGGTGTCTATGCCGGTTTCCCCCTCCCTTCTGAGTCCATGTTGCAAGTACGCACGGCGCCAATCGAGTCCATGTTTGCCCAATACCAGCAAAGCTGTTATGCACGTGCCCCGTAGTTAGAGATTTTCCTGCCTGCCATGGGACCCGCCCTGAGATGCATTTAGTTCCTAATCCTATCACTGCTCTTTGTTTTAAGGAAAGGTAGAAAAAAATTATGTCTCCGCGTTTAATTCTTTGCCTCGAAAGCCATCATTGCATCACGACCGCGAAGGACTCCTAAGTGTTACGATTATGCAGGCAGCGACGACTGAACTGCCCGTGAACTGGTGAAAAGAGGATCTTGTAATGTAAAAAGGAAAGGAATTTGCAACGTACGTCTATACTTGCATAAAGAGTGTGAGGTTTACGCTTGCAAGATTCTACCAAATTGCTAGCAATATCATGTACAGGTCATGCGATCAACTGTAAGTCAATTCCGAGGCACAGATTTAGGTTTCAAGAGTACGTTAATTCCACGCATTGTTTCTTCTATCATGTGAGGTTAAGTTTGCGTCATCACATAAACTCTATCAAACCACTGTTTAATTAAATATGGCAACATAGGTAGGTAACCCAAAAAAGTATCCCTCACGCAGAAATAATTTCGTGACGCGTTGGGTGTGTGTAGGAAGGGCAATACATTTTTTTTTTTACCAAAAACTATCTGATTGTCGCATAACCATAAGGTAAATAACGGCGATGCTGGCGCATGTGAATTCTGAAATTCAAATTCATAGCCACTGTGGGCTCCAAGCCGATAAATTTGTTTTCGAAGGTCCTTCAGTTCATTGCAACTACGAAAATTCGTGATCGGAATACATTTCATGAGCATCACGTAAGTTTAAATCCGGAAACAATTTTGGAACGTAATGCTTTCCTAAAACTTCTTTGGGTAACATTGCATTACATGCAGTTTAGTTAAGTAGTTGTCACGACTCGATTTTGGTTATTCAAATGTGTTTTGATCCTCACGCTAGGAAGTATTGTTTACGACTGCTTAATGCAAGAAATGTTGCGAAACTTTGATGTAGGATGAGCTTCAAGCAATGGCCACATTTTCGTAGGACGATAAAGGTTAATATGCATTAAAACAAGCAGTGCTTAGTTTAATTTTCTCAGCATTCTTAAACATACTCATTGGAGGAATTTTGTTTTACCAAATTAAAAACAGTCAGGAGAGAGAACCAGCGCAGGTGATGTAATAATTAGGTATTTTTCGAAGTAACTTACATTCCCGTAAGATCTAAACAAATATTCACAACAATACAGGGGCTGTATTTGTGTGATTATAGTTTCGGTATACAATTTCCTGGGCTGTGTTGTATAGAGAATATTAACGGCAACCAAAATATGTCATCTAAGACTCTAGTTTATGTGGCACAAGGGATATCACAAATTTCCAAACATTCGTTTATCGTTAGTCTATGTTAACTTGCACGCATCTGGTTATTCCGTTTGTGGGTCCGTGTCTATGCTACACAAGACTATATAAGTGGGTTAGCCAAGTAGCAAAAATCAGTTGGTTCACTTGTGCAAATCTGCTTGTGCACGAGCGGCCCACGTACGGTTTCCATAAACAGTTGACAATCAGTCAACCACTGCAATGCATCCGCAGATTCTTGTGGCTCACATGATGTCTCTTGCAGTTGGCCACATCTGGGCCACTTTTCAGATAACGTCAATGTATCAAATTACAATCTGCCCACATGCGACCCACTTCTGCATAACCAACTGTACCTCAAACATGACAGCACCATCAGTGGGCCATGTGTGGCAGCAGCGGCCCACTGGCTTGCTGCTTCTGGCCTGCCACAGTTAAACCACATGTCGTCAGCCAACTGTTGGTAAGCCGCTTGTGGCTCAGCTATTGGCCACTTGTGGCATACATAGAAGCAGCTTGCCATGCATTTTCAAAGACAAAATTAATTCTATTTCACCTAAATAAAATTTATTTATTTGCAATATTCATATTCTCGTATGTTATCCTCAGCATAATTACAAAACCAGAAAATTTATTTGGAAGAACATAGAATCGAACTCACAAACCTTCAGTTTTCAGTCTAGAATGGTAGCAACTACTCTGCTATGTATTCTTATAAAGTTTATAAAGTATATAAGAATACTTTCTACACATACACGTTGCATCATTAGCTTCGCTATAGACACAATTAATGTTAGTATCACAAGTCAGAACTAGGATTTCTGTGTTTTGTTTAAAATACTAGTATTTTAGGCTACTTTCAGGCAGAATTAAAAATGCAAAATAGCGTTTTTTTTACGTGTTGTGCTATGCAGGTTTCCAGTCTAAAAACTATTTTCTCCTTTTGCTAACAATGTCACATGATAATTTTACTTCATATATACATGAAATAGAAAAATCAAGTGAATTTACATATACAACTTGCTACTGTACAACAATATATATTCAGTATGCCATAAATGCACATAAACTTGCTGATCATGTTTCTTCAGCAATAAGGAACCGTTGGGATACCTCAAAAGGGCCGTTAGTATTCCGCATTCATGTCCCCAGTATTAAGCAACAGTTGGCATGTCATAAGTGGCCCACAGGTTTGTATATGTATGTCCCCAGAAGTAACCAAGATTTGGCATGCCATAATTTGCCCATTAGCATGCTACTAATACATCCGCGGCAGAAACAGTTGGTATACCATGAGTGGCCCACACACTTGCTGCTTTTATGTCCCCAGCAGTAAGCAACAGTTAACATGCCATGAATGGCCCACAGGTTTGTTGTATGTATGTCCCCAAAAGTAACCAAGATTTGGCATGCCATAATTTGCCCATTAGCATGCTACTAATACATCCGCGGCAGAAACAGTTGGTATACCATGAGTGGCCCACACACTTGCTGCTTTTATGTCCCCAGCAGTAAGCAACAGTTGACATGCCATGAGTGGCCCACAGGTTTGCTGTATGTATGTCCCCAGAAGTAACCAAGATTTGGCATGCCATAATTTGCCCATTAGCATGCTACTAATACATCCGCGGCAGAAACAGTTGGTATACCATGAGTAGCCCACACACTTGCTGCTTTTATGTCCCCAGCAGTAAGCAATAGTTAACATTTGGTTTATCCTCTGGCTGTGGGGCGTCTGTTCAAATCTTAACAATGATTGTGAAAGCATTGTCCCATATTACGATTATTTTAAAAATAGGTAATTTCATTTTTGTTTATATTACTTGATTGTCAACCATATAAGAAATGCTGACAGTCATAACATGGGAACGTTTACCGCCACTTCCAACAGTTGGCCAACTGTTAACAGCTTGTTGTTTGCTACTTAAGTAGTTATTAATTTTGCGTTTTTAAGCCTTTCCAAGGTTCTGTTGTGTCGTAGAAATGTCTCTGTAAAGAGATTATAACGTTTTTTCTATTTTTACCTTGAAAATCTATCCTCAATTTTATAAGTTTAAAAGTTGGTCGCTAATACCGTTTACAAGGCCCATGGCTTGGTTCGAGCCCTGCTTAGAACATAATTTGTTCTACATTTTTAGTGGTAAGTTATTTTAATCTAGTATGCGACTACCCGCCCTTCTTTTTTTTAAAGCATCCAACTTTCCTCTATTAGGCGTAGAGGAAAATGCGGTGATCGTTAATGAAAGAAAATATAAATAACTGAGCTTCATAAATTAGTATTATAGGAAGAAGACTAGACCTGCTTGCGATTTGTAGTGTGAGACAGATTTACAGCACAGGTAATTTATTGCCTGGCTGCAGCGATCTGTCAGAAAAGTTAATACTCTTTCTCGCGCAAGTTTTCTGAATTCGACAACTGAAGTCTGTTCGCAGTATTTTCCTCGCACTTTTTGAATAACACCTTTGAAAAATCACCCCACGTATGATACGTTTTGTTGTTCGTAAATATTTCACGTATCGTGAGCGTTTTGCACTTCCGCTTACATGAAGGTATTTTATTGGTAAGAAATTGTTCCCGTGCAAAATTTAATTAAACTGACTGCGAACGAACACGGCGTGTAGTCCCTTTGGTGTAATTTTCTAGACTTTGTTTGCATGTGATGGAGGAATAGCCTGAAGGTATAACTTTAGCAGGGTTCCAGAAAGGTTGGAAGTAACCATGAGTGGACTATATTTATAGAGCTTATTAGGTTACGCCTTTGTGGCACGCCTCTTTTCCGTTAGCTTTGCATTTCACAGCCGCTTTCATGAATTGCAGATTTCACACTCCTGCCGTCACTAAAGGTCTCTCTCTCTCTCTCTCTCTCTCTCTCTTTCCAACGGAGCAGTGCGCATCGGCCGTGGAATCGATTGACCTTTACATTTCCTGCTCATCTGAGAATAAAATACAGTCCGGGGTCGTGTTATTGACGTCTCGCCCCAGTTCCCGCGCCTCGTGACGCAGCAGCGCGGCCCGGCACAATCGATATAATCGATATGTAGTCGACGGCTCGACTGCGCAGCGCTTCGCGAATATAGCTCGTCCTTCTCGCGCCAAAACAAACATATTACTCCACACCTGACAGTCACACGCCACTGCTTCCACAACAGAAGCACGCTTCGTTTGGTTAGCCTCGCTCTTCAAATTTTCTATACAATTGTTTTCCAAATGAGTGCAGATATTTTTTGGGAATACATGGGGATGACAAGGCGAGTGTTTTGATGTAATGAGCTCAGTGTCGGAAATTCATCCCTATGCTACAAGTAAATAAAACGCAAGCCGCATATGCCGTAAGCAATAGTTATTACGTAAAGAAGATGCATCCCAGCCACTGAAAGCGAGTTGACATCGGAAGCACAGTATTACAACAATAGTTCAAAGTGATGGCCGTTGACGTGGTTGCAAGGCGACATGCAGTACCATAGCAACACGTGTGGCTGTAGTGATGATCGTCGTCGTCGACTTGACTGTGCCAGGTGGTTCTTGCAGCAGCGCGTTACTATCCCAGACTCCCCTGCCGTTGTGTTGTGGACAGACGAGACACTCTTTACCCGCGAGGGCATCTCCAACAGCAACATTGCGTCTTGCCTTTCATTTAATTTGTATCGTAAGGATGCATTTCCGACACCATGTTCATTGCATCAAAACACTCCTCTTGACACCCCCTCGCATCCCCCAAAATATCTGCACTCATTAAAAAAAAACATCATGTATACTTGTAGCTGCTGGCTGGAGTTCTTACATCTGTGCATTAACAGGGACGGATAAAGGTAAATCCCGAGTAAAAATTTTAGAACGTCTCAAGGTCATGTATAGTCATAAGGAAGCATTGCAACGGGCCTTCCCAAGGTTGCGCAATGCATTCTTGGGTAGCGGGATTCTTCGCAAATTAGATATGTAACAGTAGGACATTATTATTTGCGATGGAAGACAGTTAATCAAATAACGAATGCCACTGGGTACTTTTTTTCATTTCCCTTACGATAACTGTGCAAGAAAGCCATAATTTTTTTTTAGCATTTTTTTTACAATTCTTTCAAATATATTTCATAGGATAAACGTACAAAGTGGCTGCTGTAAATAATTCTTTTTTTTCTTTCCTTGGAAAATTCGTATTCCCGGATTATTTATTTACTGAGATATGCGTATACGCGCAAACAATGATTATGCAATATTTTACTAGGAGGTGGCCTTAAGGCCCTGGCGAAATATGCGGCCGGCCGCACGGAGCGTCGAACTGCCGAGACTACTTTATCTTGCAATATGTAAGGTAGGCAGGTAGATAGGGCTTGACGTCACGTCGACGGCGAGGTCGTCAGAGACGGAGCAAGTAGCTCAGAGAAGCAGCGACGTGCAGGAATCAACCACGGCCTGTAGCACTGTACCATCTCAGCATTCGCCTCGAGCGATTTAGGAAAACCATGGAAAACTGAAATCATGATGAACGGACCTGGATTCGAACCCAGGTCCCACCGAACGCGAGTTCAAAATTAAACCACTGCGTCACCTCGATTGGTGCAACACGCAAGGAAAATTGTTGTAATGAAATTTCTTTCCAGGATGATAATAAATCCCACTATTAGGTAAGAGCTTTTGGCGTTGATTATCCCATACCTTTTATCTAACCGAGGAAGATGAGAGCAAGTTTAGTTACCACTATATTATACCCCAATATTTTACTCATATTTTTGTCAATGGTAGGTAGGTAGTTGGGCTTAACGTCTCGCCAACAGCGAGGTCATTAGAAACGGATATTTGTGTCAATTTTCAATTTTTATATATGCATATTCTAAAATTGTTTAGGCGTAAGCCGTGTATTTTTTTTATTGAATTTAAAATATTGAATTAATAAAAGCGAATTGTTATTTCTTGTTATATTAAAACATTTCTGCAATTTAAATTTCTCCCGAGTATTTAAAATTTATTAATGCTACCACAAACGAAGACGATTTCCTATGAGTAGTATTTGAAGACATGAGTTTTGCAGAAGCTAGAAGGGGAGAGGTGGGGGAACGGGAGACCTATTTTCGCTTGTAGCAAAAATAAACCATGATCATCCGTCACTCTGCATAAATTTACCTGCTAATAACATTACGATTTTACTATATCGATTTTCTGTTCCAAAATTATTTCGCAACTTTCATTGCAAGGTCATAGAAGGTGTTCCATATTTCAGTAGTTAAGGTTCTTCTTTTACTCTTCTGGGTGTAAATAAAATTTCTTTCTTAACATAAACCAAAAAAAATCAACTTTCTGTGTGACACTGATACCCCCTACTTGTTGATGCGCTGTAACGTATGACGAAAAAATTTACCTTCACTTTTTGATATCCGACTACAAATCGTGTACAAATAATCTTTATGCCGCTATAGTCAGTTGGCCATAGCTACGCGCGCAAGTAGACTTTGAATAGTAATAAACAATAATCGAAGAACGTAAAGTCAGGATTAAACGAATATGATGTTCGTGAGGCTTTTTATGCTGTACTAGATTAATCAAACTCTGAATTGAAAAGTGCAATTACGTCATTGCAATAAAGAATAAATATATATTTCAGTTACTATAATGATAGGTCTTATTATAATTCATTTCAGCAGAGTTGAATGCTCGCATAATTTTAGGTTTTAGATTTTACAAGTTGGCTCCGCCTACTTAAGTAACGAAAAAATGTCTCAGACGTGAAAACTTCAAAATTGTCTTAACTGACACAATTTATTACCCGCAGTTATTTCAAAATACTTATAAATATTATTTGATAATGGTGCCTCGGTAAGTTAGTCGTGTAAAACGTGAAAATTCTTCACTCTAGTTCCAAGGAGCGTGTAACTACTTTTCCGGCAGTGCTTTAGTGCCACTGCAGAGG
Organism: Clitarchus hookeri; assembly: GCA_002778355.1. Taxonomy (NCBI): domain Eukaryota; kingdom Metazoa; phylum Arthropoda; class Insecta; order Phasmatodea; family Phasmatidae; genus Clitarchus; species Clitarchus hookeri. The sequence goes on along the minus strand of NQII01004792.1, from coordinate 102,232 downwards.
CTTGATTAAGTTTGATACAATTCCCAGTTCGGTTCCAATATCTGTCGATAACCTTCTCGTACGAGTCATTTTCCTTCTTCAACTTCTGTTCTTGAGGACTTTCCTATCGGGAAACTCTTATTGCTTTTCAGGCCAAGCATTCGCACCGAACATATTGATGCGACCCCACTTAAATATATTTATCACGTATCTTAGTTTTCGGCGGATAACAATCTTGGTTTCTTCATTTACTAGAATTTTAATACAAGTACTAACTCATGAACAACAATTTAAAATTCCTGGGCATGGACCATGTATCTAGCCCTTGGATTTTTGGGGGATCCTGATTGTATTGCATCGTCAAGTGATTTGTAAATTAATTAAAATTAAAATTTTCGACATTCCCTGATCTACATATTTACATATGTGTATGTTGCAAGATTGTAGAAAGCATATTTTTCTACCGGAGATTCGTCTTTAAAAAATACTTTTTACCATAACCCTCTACTTTTTGCTCACGCCCATTAGCAAGCAAGGGATGCATCCATCGCCGAGCATTTATTTCAGATTCTCGAAAAATCCATTTTTTGTTTGGGCACAAAATAAAATTTTATTGATTCCCGAAGATTATTAATGTTATTTACTTTTAGTTACACCTACAGTCAGCCCTTGGAAGTAGTTAATAATTTATTGCTAAACTTCCTACACTGTAAACTATTACGAGCACTCCATTACAAATAATTTACGCTTTATAAATATGTTTTTCAAAAAACTGCAATCAAAAGTAAAAAAATTATGATAATACTTTAGTTAGTTAACTACTTTAATTAAAAAAAAAAGATGTATCAGGCGTACAACCCTGCTTCTGCCGTTTTTCCCCCAAAATTTGAGGCTTTATTGCTAAAACGTGATTACATATTTATGATTAAAAGTACTGTCCGTCGCTAGCCACTACTTTGTCCCATATTTCTGGCAATTTTCGAATACCATCTCGAAAAAACGATGCGTCTTTTGAGGTGACCCACGAATCGATCCATTTTTTGACTTCTTCATACGAGCGGAAATGCTGATCGGCCAGGCCGTGTGCCATCGATCGAAACAAATGGTAGTTGGAAGGAGCAACGTCTGGAGAGTACGGTGGGTGTGGTAAGACGTCCCATTTCAGCGTTGCCACGTATGTCTTGACCGGTATTGCGACATGTGGCCGAGCATTGTCATGCTGGAGGATAACTTTGTCGTGTCTCTCTTTGTGCTGTGGCCGTTTATCCTTCAAAGCTTGGCTCAAACGCATCAATTGCGCTCGATACCGATCCCCTGTGATGGTTTAACTCGGTTTCAACAGCTCATAAGATGCCACACCGAGGTGACATTGGCGCCGTGCATATTCAGTCTGGCCGTCGACGTGGAGGCAAGTTCGGGCATCCCCCATGGTTTTCTGCGCTTGGGATTATCGTAGTGGACCCATGTTTCGTCGCCGGTCACAATGCTATGTTGAAACCCCTTCCGATTCTGTCTTTGAAGCAGCTGTTCACAATAAAAGAAACGCAGTTCAACATCTCTCGGTTGCAACTCGTACGGAACCCAATTTCCTTGCTTCTGAATCATTACCATATGGCTTTCAGGCGTTTTTAAATGGCTTGTTGCGTCACTCATAATGATTCTACCAATACGTCTTGCGTTTGGCGCGAGTCTTCATCAAGTAATGTCTACATTTCGGATCTTCGAAACATTTGTCTCTTCCACCGCCATGCCTATCCTAGACGTCAAAATCACCGCTCTTAAAGCGTTGAAACCACCCACGACACGTTCATTCACTAAGAGCAGCCTCACCGTACGTTTTCTTGAAATGGCAGTAGAAAATCAACAATTCCCGCACATGCCGAGCATTTGGCTCGAAAACTGACATCTTCACTAGAGAATAAATTTATGATGCAAACACAAATTCACTAATGTGGTAATGTCGTTATGTTAACAGATGTCAAAGCTTACTGTGTGACATTATTGATCTACATATTTCCACCAGCACTTACCGCTGCAGCCATCGATCGAAAAACGGCGGAATTGTACACCTGATATTTCTAACGGAAGGTAGAAATTTAATGAAATAATACACCATTATTGAAAAATCATATTTAAAGGACATAATGTAAATACAAATTACAGTTCAGGCGTCGTGTGGTTACCAATTAGTCTTGGGATCGTGTTTCTATGCAAGAAAATGATTTAGCTTTCCACAATACTTCTCATAGCCCACATTGTCTAGTGATGCTTGCCTCATCCACTATATACTTAAAACGTGTTCGATTTTAAAACAGAAGTAAATTATAATATTGTAAACTGAACTCAGCTGCTATTTTAAAATATGATACAAAAATTACAGTAAACAGGAAAGCCAGTGTAAGTTTTATTGGGTGTTCCATGAGAGTAATTCGAGTAAGGGCTCCTCTAACTCTATTGGGAGTCCGGATCTCACGGCTTTTGCGGCTTCTACGCTCGTGTGTTTCCTTGTAATTTCAATCCACATTGCAACACAACACACTTTTTGCTTGCCGTGTCCTTCTTAAACTCTGGATTTAAGCACCGCAGGTCAATAAGTACTTAAGTTAAACGTCAAATCATTGCAATAGTAAAGTATGTCCAAAACCCGAATCAATTATATCAGTCAGTGAAACACGAAGCCACTGAAAGTCAGTTAAGAGGCTGTTGCAGACTGGCCAATCAGTCATCACGGTTTGGTGTTCATTGTCATGTCTGGAGACACGACATAAGAAGTACTTTTAATTTTATCTTTTTTCAATCGTGCTACAGATGAAGAATTCGATAATTTTGTCCACAACTAATTTCATGAAAAGTACTGTCACAAGAAGGCCGGAGGGGCGTATATGAGTTCGTGAGGGATGGAGGTCTCAATAAAAATAAAATAACTAAACTTAATAATTTTTTAAATTCTCAATTCTACAAACAGTTAAACATCTGTTATTTACCAGTCTGAGCATCCTAATAACTTTTATTTTTCTTATTGAGCACAATATCTAATTACTATCTCCATTTCAATTGAAGTATTTTATCACATTCTTTGGTCTTGCTGATGTCCCTTGAACTGTTGGAATTATTTCCACGCGTTTAGTTAAAACTGTCTATTTCTATCGTCCCGAATATCTTTTCACTCACTCATACAGTCCACAGTCCCGCAGATCAGTCCCACCTTCACTGCACACAAGCTCGCCGATGCACTCTCACAGATAGCTGCAGTCGTTCCTAGCCGCTCCGTAATTGCCCAACAGTAGCTTAAGGTCGCACTTAATGTAGGTGCCGTCTAGAACGTTCTCAGCCATCAGAGTTGTTCTGGGAAACGTAATAGTGATGACGACGACATTCCTGCGTGAGAAATTGAGAAATATGAGGTTCTCAGGGTCAGCGAGGCGCGAGATGCGATACATCTACCTGTGTGTGCGGCGGCGTCCTTATGATAGGCCGCTCTACTAGCCTAACGTTACAAACTTGACCTCCAGCTCTCGCTGACTCCCCACTCGAAGGAAACACCGGGAAGTGATATGCAACACGCAACAACACTTTCGTCGATATTAACTAACTAAAATTTAATTTGCAGTCCATAAATAATTTTGGAAATGGGTTTGCAATGCGACTGCTCTGCTCATTACTGTTTTCGCACACTTAAAATTGAGCAAATAGTGCAGTGGCAAACGAACAGTAATCATTCTGCCGTGTAAAAATACTTCATTCTTCAGCAATAAAAGTGTAATGTTTATTTAAACCACTTTGCAAGTTTAAAATTTAATTTGTTCACACAATATCTGACATTTTAAAACATTTCAGAGGCTTTACTGTTTGCTATATTGATCCCATTGTAAACATATGCGTATATTCTAATTACAAAAAATATGCAATATTTTTATGTAAATTTTATTTTAGGACAAAAATGAAAGTCGATATTTTGTCACACATTCATAAATTTGATTAAAACATAAACGTAATCGTTGAAAAATGTCGAAGTCAGCAAAGTTCGCTGTAAGTAGGTCTCTGAGTACGATATTTATTCATCTGTGAAACAGTGTTTATAGAATATAGCCACAATGTTGTATCTTTTCTGAACAGATTGGTGTATTAAAATACTTAAGTCGCCGCTTAAAATTCTGAAGTAACAGAAGACACGCGAAGCTTCTTTATGCTATTTTTCATCGCTGTCGCAATTCTTCTTTATAGCTGGCTGTGACATTGGGGCTTTCAATATTGTTTACTGGGGATCCCCCTTAAATCGGTTTAATTTATGCACCGTAACACTCAGTAAACTGCAACTGATTTCATGTGGATCCATTTTCCCTGGTTGTCACACATTTGACTCCCGTTTCACTATTTCATATTTAGAGTGAAGGAATAAAAATTTCGTAGAACAAAATTAAACTATAAATAAACTATAAATACGGGTTTTAATTTAATATAAAAATTGTTAATTACATTAAGTAATAAAATGTGAGATATTAAATTAGCATATATATTATAAGTATATTTCTACTTTACAGGGACGAGAGCACTTGGCACAAGCAACCCTTCCACCCCCTGTAAAGCTGAATAACAGTAGGTAACTGGAAATTATTGTAGTTTAATGGATAGAATAATGTTACAACATGATAATTT
>NQII01004792.1:67321-97498 GCA_002778355.1 Clitarchus hookeri | reverse complement strand
GGTCATTCTTCACCTCGTCATGGAAGTGTGGGTCTCCCTTTGATCAAGATACCACAATCCGCGCTCGGCAACTCCAGTGTGCAGCGCATTATAGTCCATTCATGGTTACTTCCCAACATTTCTGAAGCCACTTCCCAACATTTCTGAAGCCCTGCTGAAGTTCTATTTCCAGAACTTTCCTCCGCTTCGTGCGAACAATGATTAACTAAGTCTAGAAAATATGGACAACACATCGCATTCGTGCGCTCTCATTTGAATCATATTTTGCATGCGAGCTATTTCTTACTAGGCATTACCAACGCGAATATTTTCTCCCTGTTCCTATTGATATTAATTACCAATGAAACATTGCAATTTACAGATATAATATTATCATAAGTTCGATTTAATAAAAAATAAGATACTTGTATGTTACCAGGCGTATAAAACGGCTCTGATACTTAACATTTGGGAAACTACCGAATACGTCATGTACGGGGTGATTTTACAAATTTTTGATTAAAAAAGTGTGATGACACCACGAATAGACTGTAATAATTGAAAATAATTTTGTCACGCCTTGGAATAGTGTTGAATGTTAGAAGAGCACATGGATCTTCCTTCAGAATCAAATCGTTGCCATAGGTAATTCTTGAACTGACATGAGTGTATATGTGCGTAGCTGTCGCCCAGGATACCTTCAGTTCTTCTGGTCGCTTACGCTTTGACCTCTTCAGCGACATCGCAACTGACTACGCAACTTCTCGACGATATTCTTTTCTGGTTGAAGGGTCTCCGCTACTTGACTTGGTAGAAATGTTTGTTTTGGAGAAGTCGTTCGTTTAGATCGCAGGTGAATATCAGCAACCACCTTATTACCAAGTCTTTCTTGTTCCCGTTTGTATGTTCAACAGCTTGTAATGATACGTTCTTAGTTACAGGTAAATACATACAATTACTTGTACCAGCCATTGTTTACATTACCTGAAACAAACAACAAAAATAAAATTGAGTGGTTTTTCAGAGCAAAACTTTTACGGGGAAATTCTTTTCCTAACCAAAACTCTATGTGTTAAGTATTTTCCTACCCCCAAACGAAATTCAGACAAACTAGTAGTAACTTGGAGAAGTGGCGGCGAAGTTTGATAGTTTTAATTTAATTTTATTTGCCCGGTTATTGTTAACATTCTCACTTTTATACCTTCAAAATAACGCGTGGAAAGAAGGAGGTGGGATTTCACTATCCCATACAATTAACTAACGTCACAATTAAACGAATCAGTGCCCTAGAATGAATGTATAGAACCGATGGAGTACTGCTGTGACTTACAAATTAATCCGTTCAGGGCAACGTACTTATGCAGAATTTTGGTGCTTCGACCGACGACACAAAGCACAAGATATAGAACGAGAACGCTATGAAGAATGTTGCACAAAATTTACGAGTCAGTAATTTGAGGGATGCGCAATAAACTTGAATGGGAAACAGCTATAGTCCATTTACTATTACTTCCAACTTGTATGAAGCCCTGCTAAAGTTCTACTTCCAGTATATTCTTCCGCCTCACGCAAACAAAGCATGACCGAGGAAGAAAATTACACCAAAGGGACAGTGAACCGTATTCTTGCTGGCTGAGTTTAATGATATTTTGCATAAGAACAGTCTATTTATTACTAGGCATTACCAAAACACCTATTTTCTTTCTATTTTTGTTTATGCTACTCAAATATTAAATTTTTTAATTTATATATAAGTTGTAAGAAATAATTTAATTTAACCAAAAATAAGAAACTTTTATGTCAATACAAGTGTAAATGCTTGTGATAGATTGTACATTTAGAAAACAACCAAACACTTCACACATGGGGTGAATTTTGAGAAGTTTGATTCGAAAAGTGCGAAGATACAGCGAATAGACTATAGCTATGACTTGTGCAGCGTTTCATTTTAAATGCGAGGTAGATAAAAGAAAGCAGTGACCCGGGAAGTTGGAGTTGTCAGCTGACGCGGTGAAGCCGCCTAAGTGTGGGACACTGAGGACGGCTACTGCTCCACAAGGCTTCTCGCCACGTTACGTCGCGCGTCCAGCCGTCTGGAGGTCAAGGTCAGATCCCGACCTGCCCCGAGGTCCATTGCCTCCCAATGCCATCACACACTGCTCTGGCCAAGCTTACGCCGCGTAACGTGGCAGTTGCTTCCAGTAATACGGGTTCCACAGTAAAAAACAACAAGCTCTCAGTATTTATCACTCAGTGATGTTAACTTTCGTCAATGTCTATCTCAAAGGCGTTATTTTCACGCTTCTTCTTTGTGACATATTTTTACTACACAGGATTTTACGGGATTTTTCGATATCTTAGGTTTCATACATTCTCGAATTTACGTACCTTCGTCGAATAGAGTCTGCTTTGCATTGTCCCGCTCGGGCCAAATGAATTTTGTTGGTTCCTTTTCTTGTAATTATGGGTGACCTAACGACGATTTCTTTTCCTCCACGTGCGGGTTAAAATTGTGCAAATATACTTTGAAGAATTGCTCTGCCTTTGGGCGACATACACTTAGAGAGAGGTTTGTTTCAGCGAACAAAATATTTTGTTTGTATAGGGTCAAAAATATATTTTTTGTTGTCCAACAACAAATTTTGTTGAGTAAACAAAACGTGAAAAACAAAATTAATTAATTCTGTTCACCTATTAAAATATACGATTGAATAAAACATAACTTCCGTATTGGACCAAAAGAAATTAGACTGTCAACAAAATATTTGGGTGAATTAACTCTACATATTTGCTTGGCCACTCATTTGATTGTCTTCGTTCGAAACCACAGCTCAAAAGTTTGTTTGTATTTTGTCGCTGTAAGGATAGGAATAGTATTTTTAGTGTATCTAATTATGCTTAATAATGATTTAATTATCTTACTAAAACAAGTTCGACAGGAAACTAAAAGTAAAGCTACAAAACTTGTTATTTGCGTACTTTTAGCAAGTGAAGTACCTGCAGTCTTAAAAGTCTCCGCGTGTCTCTGCAGATGATCATTTCGTGGAAAGTGTTCGTCACATTTCTCGCTTGTAAGTGACCAGTGATCTGTATTTTTAGCACAGACATTATTATCGTGTGTTCGAGCACATTGAGTGCAGATTTCCCCAATCCCTGTATGCCTTTGTGTGGACGTAAAAGTGTAATTATTACCTACTTACTTATTTATGTGTTACTTTCCTCTCTACTATCGTCTATTTGCATAATCAATGTCATTATATTCTACTTATGCTATTTCTTGCTGTCCAGCGTACATATTAACATTTTATTAATTATGAGTTTTATCCGCGCACACAGCTAACTACAATAACTTATTTACAGAGAAAAAAATTTGCATGAAAATAGGTACCAGCATAACAGTCCTCATTTGTAGTCATTATCAAAGAACTGGATCAAAAACAGTAACTTAACCATAAAGTTGTAACATAAGTCAGTATTCATACACCGCCCGAGAGAACAATTGACAAAGACAGTTTAGAAATAAATGAGCTTTAACTCTCGTTTAAATACACAGGCTTCCAAGGTCGGACACACCCAGAAATATAATACAACCATAAATATAATAAAACAGGGTTAAATCCACAAGTTAATTGAGTAAATATAAACCTCATAAAACTATTAGGGCCCTCTTATTTATTTAAAGCAAAAATGTTATATAAAATGTTTCGACAAACTGTGAAGGCATTCTATTCTGTTAATACATTTCCGTGAAAGTTTCACAACAACAGTACAGCACGTCATGAACAGCAGCAACCAACAGTGACGTCACATCCTCTTATCCGAAGTCCCTCCGAAGGGCGGCGCAAGCAATGTCCACGATAGCAGCGGCGGCAGGACACCTGCTCTGACGTCACCCTCAGGAACGTCGTCGAGTCGCGCACGTTCATTCCACAGCGTCAACACTACCGCTTAACCCAGCTCGTGAACCGTACGTAAAAATATTTACAGGCAACCAGCGGTTTCCGTATTTTAAATACACCACTCACACCGCACCCTGCAGGTACCAAACACGTACATAACAAACTTTACTTTACTCAAAAGTTCCAACATAACACAAATATTCAATTAAATGATAATTTTATTTTATAACTCACAGGAGGCCTCCGGTAGGTATTGATCTTTGCACATTATATATATAGTATGACTGAAAAAAAAATTCCAAACTAATTTTTTATTTCTACAGAATTTGCAATTTTGTTCCTTTCAACAACACACTTACGTGGCCCTACAATAAAACAATATATTTTTTAATGCTAACGAATGGAATACTGTATTATATATTTATATATATATATATATAACTTTCATAATATAAAGACGTCTCACATATATCACATTAAAGAATGGCCATAGAAGAAAAAAATTATGTCATTAAGAATTAAATTTTGACATAAGTAATAATGGCGATTTTAATTTTGTTTGTAAAATGCAATACATACTCTAAGTAGATACTCAATTATTATTACCGATATATTTTATATCAAAAACTGAAAAGTTCTGTCAAAATTTGTTTTTGCTGTTTTTGAATAATACTAGTATATTTAAAATACATGTTATAACATTGTTAGTATAAGTATACCCTTCTCTCCTTCCCTCTTAAGTATACGTAGTAAAAATGCAGCTGTACAATTTTTATGAATTAAATGGAAGTTCCAATTATTAATTAAATAATATTCTACGTTTCGATACCATCCCATCAGTATCCTACCACCGTGACGTCACGTACCATTTTAGTATGTAACATTCTCCTATTACATCACTATTTTTGTCAGTGCTCTAACATGTACTTATTTTCAGAAAGTGTATTTTCTGTAAAAACAAAACACGATAATTGTTGTAACGGGGAGAGCAGTTAATTTACCAAATATAAATTCTTTTAATTTTAAAATATTGTTTTCTATTTTCATTATGATAAGTGATTACAATTTTTTCTTCATTTCTTGCAAGAATTAATCTAATGAACAATCCACGCCACGTAGAACTAAGGGACTCACAAACTCAAGACAGGCTGACGCGTTCGCGAATCGCCCGCGGGGCGTCTGCCGCGCTCGCGTGGAAGAGAATTTGCACACCCAGCGAAAATGCAAGTTCAAGGCCCACACGACCACTGCAAACACACAACACAGCGTTTGTACGGCTCACCCTTGACTGAGAACGGCAAGACAGCAGCAGTTGGCAGTTCCTTATACTTAACTTATCCGTCAACTATAATTCCTTTCAAAAATTTTCCTACCGTAGCGAAGAGGACTTCAACATGATCCATATTCCTGCTGCCACAACATGAACCCTGCAACTGCCAGTCATCTACATAATCCACACGGACTCTAGGGCGAGATGAGGGCATCTCGTTAGTGAACATTGGGGGAGATGTTATGGTGTGATCAGACCCTAGCTGAACGGCATGCCCTATCACACCTTCAACCATGGAACCAGGACACGAGCGTGATTGCAACAACACCTTGCGAAAGACAGTTGCATAAATCCCTCTACCAGCCAGTAAACGGGGTCGAAATATATTAAGCAACGCGCCCTATATAGGCCAGCGTAACACTGGGAGGGAGCTACGTCTTTTGTCGTCGACCCGACCCGAAAGAAGACCGCGGAAGATGGGTGTGTCCGGCCGTCGTTAACCGCCTCCTAGAATCAGCCTCCGACAACATGAACAAGGTGGGGACTTTCCANTCCGGCCGTCGTTAACCGCCTCCTAGAATCAGCCTCCGACAACATGAACAAGGTGGGGACTTTCCAATTATATTGTGACAGTAATGGCGTGAGGAATTCAATCTTAACATAATTAATAAGCATCTTGTTATTCAATTAAAGCTCACCCGATCAATAGTTACCTAAATAGTTATTGTATAATCCTTACGTTCAATAAACCTCATCTAATACTACTGTGCTCTACCTAATCATGACTCATTATAGAGCAACGCCCTTAACCACTTTCAACTATGAATGGCTAAAAGCACCATTCATAATAATTTCCATTCTTTCTTGACTTAGTACATTTCCTAGCACCCATTTAACTTTAAAACTGACAGAAAGAAGGGCAGCAGAGAATTGCCCAACAAAGCCTCNAGTACATTTCCTAGCACCCATTTAACTTTAAAACTGACAGAAAGAAGGGCAGCAGAGAATTGCCCAACAAAGCCTCATTTTCCTGTAAAATTATATTAAAAACAATTAAAACAATTATGATGGGAGACAGTAGTATGGGACCCATCACAGTTCCGACCGATAAAAATTACACTAACGGACAACTAAGACTTAAAAAATATTTACNAATTACACTAACGGACAACTAAGACTTAAAAAATATTTACGCCCTAACGATGAAGTTGTGGAAACAGTGCAACACCAAACATTTATTAAACTTGGGCGGTAGACAAAGACGAACACGACATGTTAAAAAAAAGGACACACAGCAACGCGACACCATAGCTAAGCCGAAACGTAATCAGGAAGGGCAGCCAAAACCAAAATTTTGAAGTGGACTAGCACTACTGCAACCCAAGGTACACAACACAACTATACTACACAAATTACCAAATCATGTAAAAACCCTACCGCAAACTTAAACGTTTTCTATGACTCATCGTTTTAAGTGCCCCATCGCTCTGTAGCTTGACATGCGAGGTGAAGCGCGGCTAAGCCATCAGGTGCAGACGGAGATCTGGCAGGCGTAAGGTAGAGGCGTAACGCAGCAGACGTCGGAAGGGCGTAGAGAATACAGAGCGGGGCCGTGCAAGGGCTTAAATAAACTACCACGGCCAATCAAAAGTTATGACTCACGAAGGGGATAGGGGAAGGCAAGGAGGGAGAAGAGAAGGAGGGGAGCAGACCCAAGCAAAGAGTACACCACCGCGCAGATATAGATGGCGGTAAATAAACATAACGCAACGGCGCTAACGTCGCAGCTTTTTAGAATGTTTTAATTTTTTGCGATGTATCTATTTTAATTGTTTTTAGCCTCAAGGTCATCAAGACACAAGGTCACCCCAGGTTATGGTCAAGGTCACCCGCATCCAACATGGCGGACACAAGATGGTCGCGGCGTTCTGTGACGTCACAATCCTCAATCCTCCCCCCATGCTCTATGTGCCTGACCATACCAAACTATTGTACTCATATGGACAGCGATTAGCTAGTATTCCATACAACAAAGGATATCTTAGGGTACTCAAATGTAATTTTGTAATAAAACTATAACTTTTTTTTCAACTTTTTCCATTACATGACATCCAAAAACATAAATCTAACAATAAATTAGTGAAAAGGAGAAATAAACACGAATAGCTAGGATGATGTAGATTAGAGAAGCTAACAGAAATAACATATTCTATAATTGCGGACTGAAAAAAAATCGTAGTAACAACGACAACAGTCATAAGATTACAGGAGATAATAAAAACCGCGCAGTAAGTGATGAAACTGGCAAAACTGCATAGCTACAATACATAGTACAAGTGCATCAAAATCACAACACATGGAAAACCGCGAATGAAAAAAGGCGATATGGAACAAGGCCAGCTGTGAATAGTCACACGTATAAAGTTTCTTGGTCGGGAGTTTCTCTGCTTGACGCCCAAGATGATCGACCCTGGGAAAGTTTGTTGCGTCGCAAGCCACCTGAAAGACGTGCTCCAGTTGTCCAGTGCGACCACCAACAAGTGACTGAGAGCACATGCTGTAGCGCCCCGACTCGATGGACTCGTCACGACAAACCCGCGGACGAGAGAAGACGGATACTGTAGCGTGATGTCTACACAGCTGCGGAATTATACAGAACTCGAACTATCTACAGTCAGTACGTACTGTTTAATGCAGAAGGAGAGTGTGGCTTCCATTGTAGAACTGCACCCGACTGTACAACATAGGACTCATTGAAATACATTACACACACTGGCGACATTTTTGTAAAAGTACGATTTGTGTCGCATAGTATGTAAACATCAATTGTTTTACAGTTCTGCAAAATGTATGGATTATTCTTTCATATTATGAAAGAATCATGTATATATTTTGTAGCACTGTAAAATATTTTGCTTGAATTGACTTACTTCAAGGGCAAATGCCTTATTTTATGGGCATTAATTTCAGTTGAATATATGATAACATTCGTTTCTGAAATGGATCAATTATTTAAAAATTTTGGGAACATTATTACTAACTAACTTTTTATTACATAGTCGCATTGGGCGTATCCAAGTTCGTCGGTGATGAGTGCCTTTAAATGAAATAAAAGGACTACATTTTATTTCTTGATTTACTAAATAATATTATAAAATACACACTGCTATCACATAGAGCATTTTGCTACCTACCTCTACTGTTAACTCTTCATATTCCTATCAGTGAGTGCAATATTTATGTCAATGTTAGTTACAGTTATTGTTTTCATTACTTTATTTATATACCAGCTAGTCACTTGGTCCTCGCTTAGTATTTATTACACATACAACGCAAAAATTCCACTGCCTCACATCAACAACATTCCAAATGTCTGTCACTCACGCATTACGTCCCACATCCCCCTCTCTCTCTTTACTGTCCATGGTTGCAGACTATCCTCGCTGATCTCTGTCGTCACCCGTCGCTCCGACGCACATACGAGTATTTGAGTAGTCAATTCGGTCAAAAATATTTTTAATGTTTTTTTTATAATACAAACTACGTCTTTTAATCCACTAAAGTGTTTACTGTAAAAAACAATGCTTGTTAAACAACGTTTTATTATCTAAAACATTTTTCTTATCGTCAGGGCATTGAGTAATTTCTACAAGTTTATCTTGCAACAAGGTAAACTTTTGTTCAATTTTCTTTCCCTTAAATTCTTGCATAAGGTCGTACGATGCTCGTCTGCTGAAGGTTTCGAGTTTTGAGAGTGATTATGCAATATGAGGAAAATAAAAGGAATAAGTAAACATTAGACATTCTATAACACACCGTCTTCAACGCTTTGGTGGAAAAAAAATGGTGGACGTAAGTGCACAATATTTTATTTTTAATTGATTAACAGTAACTGTAGCTATCGTTTTTTCAAAGAATCAAACCTTGACAAGTCTTGACAAGTAAACAAACACACAATTTTGAAAACATTTGACACAAAAAAAACACGTTTTTAAGGTTTTTCTTTGCTCACCTAAAATATGTAATTATTTTAACTTACAATTAATTAAAAACAAAAATTAAGTAAAGTACATACCATCCACTTCCATTTTTAGAATAGGTTTTTTCCGCACTCCTCCACACGAAAACACTATTTCCAAAGGAATACGGTGATTAACCGAAAGTGCCGAGAACTAAGACATGCGGTTCAGACAATGGCTGGGTTCCGACTGATCGTGCGGAGAGGGGCGGGCAAGTAGCAGTTTTGTGTCGTTGTCATACGAAAAACAGGTTACTAATCTTCAAAAAATAAAATGTTTGCGCGTGTTTATATTTAATTTCTTTCTCTGACTTATGACCGGATTTCTTATACAAATACTCCTATGTGGACGGTACTACATACCTGGCGCTTAGGGCCGTATCACACTCCAGACTCTCCTCACTAAAGGCGATGTTACACGATGCCATATTCCGTAAAACCTTGTGCATGGTCCGCCATAGCAGTTGGTATACGGGCTAGAGTGGCACCCATCATGACATTTCTCCCGCCTTGTACGGCCAGATTTCGTACCAGGTTTGGTAATTGGACACGTCCTTTTTTTTTCCGTGGCAGGTTCCATNCCCGCCTTGTACGGCCAGATTTCGTACCAGGTTTGGTAATTGGACACGTCCTTTTTTTTTCCGTGGCAGGTTCCATGCCAGGTTTCGTACCTGGCCAATCACATCGCAGTTTCAGAGCGTAGGGCGCTCCCCGTGGGTACTATTTGAAACGAGTTGATGAAGAAACCGAAAAGAATGCCTCCGTCTTGAGTATACATCAGTGAGGTTGAAACTCTTTGAAATAGATTTAAGATACGACAAAGACGAAATNGATGCCTCCGTCTTGAGTATACATCAGTGAGGTTGAAACTCTTTGAAATAGATTTAAGATACGACAAAGACGAAATATATTAGTGATGCAACTTTTAATTTTTGTTTAAAACCATTTAAAATACTTAAAACATTATCCATTCTATAAAAAATTAATTGAAAGGTTCTCTTATCTACAGCATATAAAAATAATACACACACACACATATATATATCGTGTGTGAACTGGTAGTGCAGTGATAAAGTAACGGTACCCGTCAGAAAAAGTTATTTATGGGTGTGAGTTAGAAATTCCGTCGGACCCTAATTTTTTTTATTATTAAGTCTTACATGCGAATAATAACTTGGTATGTAAAGGAAAAACTTTTCTTTGCAAACGGTTAGCAATTTTCGTCAAAATTAAAAACAACACACTAGTACTCTAGTGACTTCACATCATTTTCAAGAGAATGAATGTAACTATACTAGTAAGCAATACATTTATGTAAAAGGCGAACAGTAATATAGCAATATTAAGATGTGCTAGCTATTTTTTATAGGCCTACGCAAGTTACTGATTGTTAGTAGTTTTACAAATGAGGTTCATATTTACTACAAATCACACACTGCGCTCCCACCGTGTGTGTCACATGCTAGTACGCGAACTACTGTCCTGTGATGAGAATCTCCCATGGCGGCTCATATAGCGGCTGGTATGCTAGCTCATGCACCAGGCCTTGTACAAGGTCAAGTACGGCTGCAGGCATCGTGTAATATCGGCTTAAGGCACTCTGCGACATATATAACTGAGCTGACATGGCCCAGAAGGTTATTCACACCTCGCTTCGCGCAGAAGGGGAAAGGGGGTGATTATCAGAAAGTTTCAGCACAGACTACAGAAGACATTAAATATTCCCCAGAACGGCATGGCGTCAGTCCCGAAAGACTTATCGCGGCCCACGGCACGTGTTATGCGGCTGCCCGTTTGTAACTCTGCGCGCGTTTCTCCACTTACCTTGTGATGCCCTTGGAGCACTGTGCTTCGCACGCCCGACGAGTAGGTGCAAGGGAAAGGACGCAGAGAGGCTACATGTAACATTATGATGCTCTTTATTCATGAAGTTTCTTGCTTTCTAAAGATATGTACGCTTAAATTTTTATTAAATCTAGAAACTTTTTGATATATTTTTTTAAAGATTAAAGTAAGCAAATTCTGGTAAAATATTTTACAGTGTTGTAAAGTATATAAGTATTCTTCTTTCATATGCAACATGAATTGTACTCTCTGGCAATTTCGGTAGTGCGTGTACTATATTTTATTGTTTTTTTTAATGAGTTCTGAATGTTTGCGCAGTTGAACGCAGTTCTCCATTGGACGTCACTCTCCTTCTGCCAGAATCTGTTCGATAATCGTGTTTACTGACACATATTACCAAGAACGTGGTGCAAAATGAGGACGTTCATGTTCGGGATTGTCAACAGCAACTAATCAGTGTCTGGCCCAGATTTTCTTTTGTTTTGGAAAGCCGCCAGAGCGAAGTGGGAGCGGGATACCGCGGTGGCGTCGATCACAACGACAGTGAAGAGAACTGCGACGTTGTACGTGACAACCGTGCGCACAGAAATTACTTCATTGATTCTTCGCACGAAGCTCTTCTTTTGCTTGCATTCGCAAACCATGAGGGTGTTGAAGAGATTCGTTAATGATATCTACTCGTTTAGTCATTTTTTTTACGTATTAACAGTAGATAGTCCCTTCATATTTCATCCTACATCTTATCTTAACTCATAACATGTCACGTTTGTATTCTGGATGTTCTAAATTGTATAATTGAATGTGCCCACGCAAGTTTAGTGAGTTGTTCGGTCGCGGCCATCTTTGAAACCGATTACTACTGGCGCGGGACGCAGTGTCGCCAACTGCAGCTGAATTCGGTTACATGTAGGTNGCGGCCATCTTTGAAACCGATTACTACTGGCGCGGGACGCAGTGTCGCCAACTGCAGCTGAATTCGGTTACATGTAGCCTTAATTTAGGTCACGCCAGTGTCGCCAACCGCAGCTGAATTCGGTTACATGTAGCTTTGTTGTAGGTCACGCAGCTTGTTGCAGAATGGGCGTAGCAGAATGCCAAAATGTAGCCAAATAGAGGTTCGATCTAATGACCCTTCTTGTCGGTAACATTTGTACTCGTACATTAAACTTATTTGATGCTTTCCTCAATAAAATACACCGCCAACACTCCGTCTATTCCTCAGGAAGAAGGTGTCCACAGGTTGACAATTCATTATGCTCACAGCNTACATTAAACTTATTTGATGCTTTCCTCAATAAAATACACCGCCAACACTCCGTCTATTCCTCAGGAAGAAGGTGTCCACAGGTTGACAATTCATTATGCTCACAGCATTTTCAAGAAGACTTGTATGCGTGACTAAGTAATCTGCCAATGAGTCTTAAATATTCACATAAATAATGTGATTTTTATTATTGTATAATGAGTAACAGTAAGCAAATTATTTAAGTTTGGAGCGTAGCTTGATTTTGTCATTTGTAGCGCAGTTTCCGAACGCACTAGCCGACTTGCTGGTCTTTAGGTTGGCAACACTGGTGGAACGCATCCGCGCTTTCTTCTCGTAAATCAGTGCTGCACTCACAGTACTTGTGTACTTGGTAAATGCTTGATGAGTGGTATTAGGCGAGTGAACTTCCGCATTAATGCCTTATCGAACGTACAACAAATTGCCGCCGCACGCTTAGATAACTTTGCAAATCAGAGAGTAATACCATTCGCAGAATATGAGTTACCATGTCACAATATAATCAAAGCAACTCCCCNCTCTTAGCCAGAGCACAAGCGCAATATATTTTTGTTTTGTGCCGTCACTTAGAAACAGTTTACCCGAGTCGACAGACAGAAGTTCTATGTTGCCAGGTAGGCGGCCGTCTTATTAAACAATTTTGGATGAACTGTTCTGTTGAGCGGCATTCCTTGGTCTTAATGAACGTAGCTAATTCGGAGTATGTTGGACCTTTTTGGAAGCTCTGCTTGCTTTTACTTTCTGTCGTTCATATGTATATCCTTCCATCAACATGTCATACATTTTCATGCATTTGATAACTCGCATTCGTGACGCTGTCGTGTGGCAACTTTGCATTGTTACTAAAAATGTGTTACTCTGAAGCTATTTCTTACTGACCATAAAACAAAGAACCTATTTTAGTTCCGATTACAGTAGAACATCGATTATCCGTCGCCCATTTAACCGCTGACTTCTATTAACCGTCAGCTCCAGACAGGAAAAAATTAATGAACTATTAAATATTTACCGTAACTTTTTTAATTTTACATATGCTTGTTTTTGTGCATATTTAAATGAACATTTTATTATAAATAATGTATCTACGTTCTGTGTTTTATTTTCTTGTAGCACCATGTTATTTGTATTATGTATTTCAATCCGCTTATTAAAACCTCTGTGTTAAATTTGCATTTTACTGTAATATGATTACGCCTTTGGCACGTAGTAATGGGAAATTGGGGGTGGAGGTGTTTGTATTTATATTATCTGTCTACTCACTAATCCGTCACAGTGATGGTCCCAACCTTGCCGGATAATCTATGTTCGTTCTACTTACTCTATTTACAAAATCAAGTGAAGAGAGGAGAGATTTTGGGCGGCTCTTAACATCGAGGTCTCGAGATGCGATGAAGGTGAAGCGAGGCGAGTATGGAGGAGCGCCAGAATGCAACGGCGGGGGGAAACGGGAGATCCCCGAGAAAACTCACCCGACCAGTAACTCCGTCCGGGAATCGAACACGGTTCGTCTCGGTGGGTGACGAGTAGTCTAGCCAGTACACCACCGCGGCCTGTTTAAAAATCAACTTTATAGTAGAACGTAAAGTCGCAAATCGCTGTTACCGTTAGTGTAAAAATGCCAATCAGTGTTTCCGTTAAATTATTATAAGTAGTTAGAGCAAAAAAAAAACAGTTGGTTTTTTTTTCCGGCAACCATTGTTCGAGAGGTTGTTAATGAAGGGCAAACGAGCTGCAGCAATAGTCTCGTAACGTGCCGATGGCGACTCGCTCGTCACGTTCCTCCAATCTCGGGGCGGTTTCCGCGGACGTGACTGGCCGACTGCGAAGCCGTGCGCTGCGGTTCATTCCACCGCGAGCAAGACGACTTGGATCCGCTCGCGAGTCGTGCTATTTATAGCGAAATTCGACCGTATCGACGCGACGACAATGCACTGAGAAGGGAGCGCTTTCCAACTTGGTTATCGTCGAAGTTTTTTTTTTGTATCGTGGACGTGACGGTATGCTAACTCGAGCTGCTTTGTTGCACAACAGTACTGATTGCAGCCAGTCCTGCCAACTACACATACGAAAACTTCAAGCCAAGTCAAACAATGCCTCGTTAAAAAAAAATGTGAACTGTCGAAATGTCGTTAAGCAAGAAGTTGTGTTTCCGATCCATAGTTTTTGCAGNCCTCGTTAAAAAAAAATGTGAACTGTCGAAATGTCGTTAAGCAAGAAGTTGTGTTTCCGATCCATAGTTTTTGCAGTTAATCTTTAGGAAGGTAAAAAACACGTAAAGAAAATACAGTGAGTTATCCTGGTGACATGTACATTCAAGGTCCAAACCTTAGAAAATGATGTGGTGGAACAGAAGCACTACTAAACTGCTAACATTACAGGGAGTGAGTGTCTGGATAATACGTAACTAACTGTATTACAAAGAGTTTTGAGATCATCGTAAAACCTGATACTGTCACCGAGGTGTTTTTTTTAATACTCAGTGCTGCCACCCACACTTCGCAGTGATCCTCGCGGCATGGAAGCGCAGTTGAGATTTTAAGGTGGCCGCCTGGTTGAAGGAATTTTGCACTTCCGAGGCCTAAAAGTGTGGGAGCGCTAGGGGCGACCGAGACATGCGCATCAACTCTCTCATCGCCTCTACGCGCAAAGCACTGAACTGGCGTGCAGTCTTTCCGTCGATAACGCGCCTCGATGAGACTTTCAACGGAGACCCTACCATTTTGTGACGTAATAATAAAAATAAAGGTTTGATGCACGTCCCTATTCGTTTTTTAATGTTTTGTACCGGTATGTTTAAACCTAAAAATGACCGTGAAAACACTCGTTTGAGCCATTTTCAGTATCGCAAAAACATGCTTTATAGAGAAATGGAGGAACTAATAAACCTATACAGACGCGTAACGTTTCTTAAATGCTATTCGTAAGCAAACCTCACTCAGACACGTTAGACGATTTTTTAATAAAACGTTTTCTGCTGGAGCTCTGCACACAGTATGGCGGCCTACCCAAGCGGCCACAAAGTATTGAGGTATTACCCTAAAACTAGCCGTTTTCGAGGAATTAATGTGTAAAATTACCAAAAAAGCTGGAGGAATGTCTGGCAGGTAGGTAAGTTCATCATACTCGCTCGAAATTCAATTCTGTCGCGTATTGTCTGTTACTGCACACTTTCACCTCTAATGCTTAGATGTTGAAACTAAGTTGAGGATATGATCCGAGATCATTTTGCACGTCATCCAAGATCAACGGCCAGCAACGTTACGCAAACCTCGATCAATAGATGATCTAAGATAATTTTGAGCGTGATCTTAAACCGCGAATGTTCTGAGTTTCAAGTCCTGATCTTAAAATAATTTAATCCTTACTCATCAACTTTGATTTGAAATAGGTGTTTTAGTGAATAAGAATTAAACCCAAGTATGCGCAGTTGATTTTATAAATATTTATTACTGAAAACTTTGGCATCATATGTACAAGATATTCTTTTGTCTTTGAAGTAAACAATAACAACAATAATGCAATTGTATATTTACAAATGTTTAACATTTATAAACCTTCAGTTTTTAAGTAAACTATCGCATTTACAAATCTAAAATAAGAGAAAACTATGTTTTCGTTTTAGTGCATATAACTACATCTTGCGGAAATTTGTAAGTCGGTTACGACATCGTAAATACAGATATAGACACAAATCCTTTCTATAGACCTGATAGTTATGAAATTAAACTTTGATATGTCTGCAACGTTTTAATCATATACAGTGATTAGATACTTATATTGGAAATACGTTTTTTTCTGGTATTCCCCTTTGTTTTATAGCATCTCCAAAGAAAAAAAAATTTACGTCGCATAAAGAGATATTAGGACTAGAAAAACAGTCAGCATACAGTTCGTAATTTCTGTGTTTTTAAACAATACTTCTGAGGGAGCACTGGCCTACTAATATTTTAGCCAATGGGAATTGAACGGCATTATCCTGCTCTAATGTAAAGTGGTCAGCTTTTCGAATCAGTTCAACCTCGGTTTACGTGAACCTAGATCAAGGAAACTCAGTTTTCTCTTGTAAAACACCCGCAACTCTGATCCGTGGATCATTTTCTAACTAAGATAATTGGATATAGTTTCAAAGGGCAGAACGGTGCAACCGGTCACAAGTGTAATAAATGTTGCCCAGTTGTTCGCTCTATGCTGTGTTAGCAAATTTGTTCGCGAAATCGCCGAAAATGGCGGGGACATGGAAATACCACCAACGCGATATTTTTGTTACTTTACACAAGCTGAATAACAGTTAGTCAGAAATAAAAATTGTAATCGAAGTCGCTCAAATTTATGGAACATGAGAATAACTCGAATATTTCTACGAAATAATTTTATGTTTACTATAAATTTTGAAGTGGTTTTCAAAACTTGTTAAGTTACATATTATCACGAGNTATGGAACATGAGAATAACTCGAATATTTCTACGAAATAATTTTATGTTTACTATAAATTTTGAAGTGGTTTTCAAATACTTGTTGAGTTACATATTATCACGAAATTCAGTGTGCTCCATTTCAAATAATTCATAATTCCTGTAGTATTTGCAAAAAATCTGGTGTCTCAGCTATAGATCTTACTCTGAAAGCGTATATCGGGAGCCATAACAAACAATTCGAGAGGCTACTAATTGTCAGTACCTGTAGCAACGATCGCGCTTTCTAGTTATGGCAACGGTTAAAGACAAGAACATAAAGAAAGAGATGCATTAAGAAATGTAGAAAGCATACATATGAGTACATTTTTTTGCAGTAATCTTCGTCTTATGTCTTGTGAGAACTGTTCAAAGTCCCCCAGAAGACCGGTTATAAAGGGCGAAAATGTTAATATCNAAGTACATAAAGAAAGAGATGCATTAAGAAATGTAGAAAGCATACATATGAGTACATTTTTTTGCAGTAATCTTCGTTTTATGTCGTGTGAGAATAGTTCAAAAGTCCCCCAAAAGACCGGTTATAAAGGGGAAAAATGTTAATATGGTACTATATGCTATTTAGAACATTTTCGTCTTCTTTTGTGTGAGAAATGGTTCTTAAATTTAAACCGTACGACATAAAGTCATGCACAGAAAGGTTTAATTGCTAAATATAATGGAATTAGTATTGTCGGTATAAAACTGTTGCGAAATCCTTTGAATATAAAATTTGACTACCACACTTAGAACATATCAAAACGTGAGTATCCAGCTCTATTAATTGTAATATTTTGATACCTGTTGAAAATTACATTTCTTACAGTCTCTAGAAAAATAAATAGTGTTTGATAGACGTAGTGTACAAAGTACAAGGGGTGGCCTTGTTTGCGGATGTGCCTGATAAAATGGTGAAGTCTGTCATCCATTTCGTGACGCCCACAACATTGGAAACCTAACCTGTCACAACTAATTTTATATTGTTGTATCAGAGCATGTTGGTATTTAGCCTGAAAGTTCCGCCTCGTCAGTTGTTATTTGTTCAAAAACTTCCACATTTTACATGCATTAAATACACAAACCTGCGTTATCATTTTCAATGTTTCGGGTGTCACAATTTGGTGATGGACGAAAACGCAGCTTCAATTGCGTCATAGCATGCCATCTCATGTTATTCCTACCTTCATGCAAAATAACATGCCATAATTGCACCCGTTGAAAGTAAGGAAAACCTCTGTTAATATATATATATATTTTTAACAACTATTGTCATGCCAGAGACATTGGAAAAGTTGACTGACTTTATAACGCCCAGGCCTCCCATTTCCTCCGTAAGTGTATGTTCACGTTACAGCACAATTCCGCGTCATACACCGCGTGGTATCTGTCAGCAACACTTGGGCCACTTTCGGCTAAATGCCACGAAGGTAGTCGGCGTCATCACTTCGCAACAACATTTTCCTTGTTGTCGCGGACGTGTTTCCTTGGCAGCTTGAAATGACAGCGACAGATGCGTACGCACGTAACAAAACGCACGTCAGAGTAGCGAAGCTATGAATACGCCCACGTGAATGGCAGCAGTTCAAGCAGACTGACAGCGGCACACGTTTGCACAGCTGCGAAAACACGCACAACAGTCTCTGAGGTTACCCAGGGCCGAGGCAAGTGAAGTAACAAGGTCGGCTTCCTACTCAAACACAAACTCGGGCGCACGTCATTTTATCTCAATATTATTTGACCTGAATTCACGTCACCGAAAAATTATTTGACCTAATGTTATTAACGCCTGCCTAATATTATTTGGCCTGAAGTTACTTTCCCTCAAAATATTTAGCCGAAAACTTTTAATGTTATAAAGCGAAGTGGAAAAGCTTCACAAGCTTCCCACGAGAAACCATGACCAGTTATTACTATAGAATATTCGCAGTTTCTTCACACTTTTTGAATAAAGCATTTGAAAAATTAACCCTATGTACGACGTGTTTGGTTGTTTCCAAAATGTGCAATAAATCAAATGCATTTTTTACTCGTGTTAATATTAAAAATACATCATTTTTGGTTAAATTAAACATTTACTTGTATTTTATTTATAAATTATAATTATTACTTTTTTTTATTAAAGTGAACAAAAACAGAGATATAATAGGTGTGTTGGTAAAGCCTAGTAAGATATAGTTCTTATGCAAAATGTTATTACACTGAGTGCGCACGAATGCGGGGGGTTGTCCCTTTGGTGTAATTTCTTAGACTCGGTTAAGCTTTGTTTGCATAGGGCGGAGGAATATCCTGGAAGTATAACTTTAGCAGGGCCTCGGAAAAATTGGAAGTAACTGCGAATTGACTATATACAATTACTCAACAAAATTATGCCATAAAATTAGCTGTGTGGATATCTTCCACAGTATTTACAACTTATGTTTTGAGGTGAGTCAGTCAAAAGACTCTGAAGTCGGAGCCGAAACTAGAGATAACTGCAAACCAATCCTGGGTTAGAATACCGGTCCAATCCCCTGATTTCCCGAAATCACTCCAGGCGAATGCCGGGATGTTCCCTGCTAAAGGCCAAGGCCGTTTCCTCCACCCACTCCTGCTTCTCTTGGCAAATTGCTCCGTCGCTGTCGACGAGACTTGTTGAAGTCACAGGAGGAAAAACGAGCCAAGGAAATATCATTACAACAGCATTCTTCAAGCAACTGTTTCTGACATCCCTTTGCGTGTGATGTGCACATTGAATGATTAACCAAGCAAGATGGCACAGTGCTAACATTCAAACCCTGCTTTCGGGAGGAAACCGGTTCGATTACAGATCCGGCTATCCTGTTTTCGGTTTCCCGCGCTTTTCTGAAATTGCACTATATGACTGCTTGTATGGTTCCTAAATGTATTCCACAGCCTCCCCATTCCTGGTTTACCAAACCGTTTTGTTTCGACTTTAATGACACGCTATCGACGAGATACTAAGCTATACCTACACCGGTAAGCATAAAAATCGACTCAAGAGGTGTTTTGTATCAGATTTTAAATTCAGTATTTTATGTTACACTCGCCCCCCCCTCCAAATACCACTTATAACAAATTTTGTATTACATACATTCAAATCCAAAAATGTGGTTCGCTAAGATTTTTTGTTGCTCGCCAATGTACCATCCTTTCTACAAACAAATTATTATACTGAAACACACTGAAACACGGACACACATTCTGTGTGGCCTAAATAATTATGCAAGTACAACCTTCTGTCTACAGAGGATGGTAAAAATTTNACTCTGAAACACCGACACACATTCTGTGTGGCCTAAATAATTATGCAAGTACAACCTTCTGTCTACAGAGGATGGTAGAAATTGCTTGTTATTCTGAACCTCTGCAAAAAAAATACATGGAATGTAGTGCAACGTGTAATCGCATATTGCTAGAATGTGAGACACAATAACTTCTCTTTGCGTAGGAGTTTCGTAATCCACGGTTTTCAAATGGCTACACACTTAGTTCACTGCCAAGTCTGACAAGCCTTGTCGATTCGTCGATCTGTAAATTGCGTATCGAGATGGCACTGTATACAGCAAGTGTAACATTCCGTGGAACCCTATTACGCTGGGACCACATGCGCTGCATTACGACAAATGGAACGTCTTCTGAAAACATCAGCAACTCCTTTTGCAGGGCNTACGCTGGGACCACATGCGCTGCATTACGACAAATGGAACGTCTTCTGAAAACATCAGCAACTCCTTTTGCAGGGCCCGTCTCTAATGACCTCGCAGTCGATGATACATTAACCTCAACCTACCTACCTAGCTACCTACCCACCTTCCTACCTCTTGCAGAGGATTTAAGCAAATACACTAGATACCAATACTGGACAGCTTTCGTATTTCTTCGAGAAAATCAGGTGGTGTTGTCTCCTGTAACCAACAGGTAGCATCACTTCTGAAATTTACAATATCAACGGAATGGGCAGGGAGACTTTAAGTTTGCTGGTTACCAAATTCATTCTTTAAAAAATATGCAAAATATATACAACTTGTAGGTATTACTTTTAAGTGCGCTTTCCTCACATGAAAAACGTATATGGCGCATAATTTTTCACCATGTCATGTACAAATAACGTAAACGAAAACATCTACAGAAAATTTACCAAAGGCAACTTATGGTGACCCTATATTGAATTAAGTAGTAGGTTTAATGTATGGAATGCACCGTAATTGATGATGTTCATTTTAAGAGCTTGTTGTTTGGTATCATTTCATTTTTATCATCATCATCATCATCATCATCTCGTCATCTTGTTAGAATATAGACAATGAGGGAGACACTAGTTTCAACGCCCCTCCTCTTGCTCTCGGCCATCTGCCGCGGAGGGAGGATTTTGCTTTACAAATTACAGTTGAGTAGAGTTGAGATATTTGGGCGACTCGTAACAACGAGGTCTTGAAAGCCGAGAAGGGCGAAATGAGGTGGGAATGGAGCAGCGCCGGGATGAAAGGCCGGGAGAAACGGGAGATCCCCGAGAAAAAATGTCGATCAGCGGCATCGTCCGGCTGGATTCCCACATGCGAAAATCCGGGAGTGACCCGGTCGAGGATTGAACCCAGTTCGCCTTGGTGGAAGGCCAGTAGCCTAATCGCTCATCCACCGTGGCCCCATAATAGTTAGAAATAGTATGTTCTAGCGCACCTGGCTGCTGGCTGCGGAGCCACGGTGGCTATCTTGGATGACGTCATGCCGAACCGCTCTGCTCTGTCATTCCATCTTGGAATTCCCTTTTTCTCTTTGGAATTTCTTTTTTTCCCTCTTGCTCTATCATTCCACCTCGACTCTTCAGGCTCTTGCATTCCGATTAGTTTTCTCACGCTCGGGCATTCCGATTTTGTTCTTTTCTCATGCTCTGGCATTCTCTCCTGTCTCTCACTCTCGCCCGTTCTATCCCTTGGTTTTTTTTTCCNTTTGTTCTTTTCTCATGCTCTGGCATTCTCTCCTGTCTCTCACTCTCGCCCGTTCTATCCCTTGGTTTTTTTTTCCTCATATTACTGCTGGTCTCCTGTAATTTCTCGCTTGTGTCTTTTTTCCTGATGCTCTCTCATTCCTGCCTCTCNTCCTCATATTACTGCTGGTCTCCTGTAATTTCTCGCTTGTGTCTTTTTTCCTGATGCTCTCTCATTCCTGCCTCTCTCTCTCGTTCCATTCTGTCCCTTGGGGGTTTTTCTCATATTTCTCCCTTTCTTCCTTATTTTCTCTCTTGTCCTTGTCTCTCTCTCATGTTTTGGCTTCCTCAATATTGGATGTCATCACCGCCATCATCTGCTGTAGGCGGCCATCTTTAATACTTGCCACCACTCATCTGCTCTAGGAAGTCATCTTTTATTCCCGCATCCACCACCAGCGTGTGCTAAGAAATATTTAAATCCCGTGCCTGGCACAAGTCAGCTACTGTAAGCGGCCATCTCAGATTATCGCACCCGCCATCAGAGTGCAGGAGGTTCGACCATCTGCAGCCAGGAGTGCTGGTATCGAATCGGCCACTTTTGTGTGTTGGTTGGTTCACAAGTCGCGTGAAGGGGCACGCTAACATCCGGGGGGGGGGATGGTACTTCAAACTGTTGCCGCCAGAATCACTGGTAACTTTTTTTTTAGTCGGTAGGTGCTTTGGAGCTCAAAAAATGCTTGGGGTATGTGCGGGATCGTTCCGACACCCTTTGGATCGCCAGTCGTGCATCTTGACCACAAGACTACTGCGATATCTAGGAGAAGAGGATGTTTAACGACGAATGCATATATATAGTTATTAATATTCCGACATGTGGGAACGGGTTAACTATGCTTAGGGCGTACTTGACTCTGTGGCTCTTTTCTTTTTCGGGGGTGCTATTTATGTTATGAATTTGGTGGTGGTATCTTACACGGTTCGCAAATTACAGCCAACTATTCGTATATGTCAGCTTATATCATACTTTAATTGCTGTCCTTTTCGTCGTCGGGAGTGATGCCTATGTTATGAATTTGGTGGCTGTATCTCAAACAGTTCGGAAATTACAGCCAACTATGCTTATACGTGAACTGAAGGCCTACTTGATGCGAGCGTGGTGCGATGTATTGTAGGTTCTAGAACATATAATGTCCTGGCGGGTATCCGAGATACAGTACTTATTTTTTGGCNATATAGAGTACTTATTTTTTGGCACCACGCATGGTTTTCGAGAAAATCAAGAAAGTACATTTTGCTAAAACTTCGTTCTAGCAGGAAAAAAAATTGGCGTATTACAGTGTATTTCGTGAACGTACGTTACTTTTATAGTTAGCATGGGAAGGTTTCTCAAAGTAGCTTTCATATTACAATCTATTGAAAAATGGAATTATACATGTCTTTCGGATTATGCGTGTGACAACGCACTGTGTGTGACACAGATTATATCTTCTTCTTGAGCAGACTCTACAGCGTTTATTAATAATTTAATCTGGTACGTATCTTTTGGAAAGCTCTTCTTCTGAAAGGTCATATTCCGTTCTCGTCCATTGCAAAGCTTTTAATATTTAAAATGCGTTTTACATTAGCAATTTGAAACAAAGCCTGTTTCATTTTTAGCAAAAATGTTTCTTAAAGAGAATGGAAATAACTTTTAGTTCGCAAATGAATGGGCTTTTCCAGTGTTGATTTATCTTATTTAGCTAAGTGTTACGTCTAGTTTATTGCAGTATTAAAAAATGTACATGGCAATTCAGAAATTGTTGCTGATTTAAGACTACCCGCTCGGGTTGGAACGAGAGAAGAGAGGCGTTTGTATGAAACGGAGCGGCTGGGGGGGGNTGCCAAAGGATATATGTCGAGATTACGAACTCCTGCAGCGACATTCGTTCTGCCGTGTCCACACCTCTTCCTTCTCAGGTGAAGTGAAAGTGAAAGGGAAAGGAAAGGAAGCAGAAGAAAATGCTAATGGAGAGGAGACGGATGTGAGGAATAAATGCACAGTCACACTTCAACCTCTCGATTTCTGAAGACAGTCAATAGCAAATGAAGAGAAAAATAGTTAATTTCAAGATATAAATAGAACTGACAATGAAGTCAGTGAGTGAATATATTTAGGCGGTTCTTAACATCGAGGTCCTGAGAGCCGAATCTGAAAACGAAATTTTACGTTTTGCTGTAATGAATAGAGCAATGAAAATGTAACGCCGCTTTGATAAATTGGCTTATTGTGTGGACCAGGTGAAGTGGGTTGGTCTTGCACATGATTTCTTGATGGGTTTTAAACTATGTTTACAATAAAATAATTATCCGTTAATAATTATGCAGCGAACACGGTTCACGCACATGGAACTACGTCTTCTGTATCTACAATTCACAATACACCTGGTAATTCATAAGTTCCCCAATGAAAACGTGCAATAAGCCTGTCCTGTTTACTCTTTTTTCCTAACCTAACTTTTAAAACGCAACCATATCTAAGCAGATCATACTTCAAAGCAGACATATTCTAGCAGGCAAGCTTATTTTTCTGAAGAAATGTAATCGTAAACATGCCCATACAAATGAATTTTTAATATCTTCATGCTTACATTACTGTAAATAACAGTTTACCGCTAATAACACTGATTTCTCTGTTCTGATTGGTCGCCTTCACACAAGTTTTACTCAGTATATAAAATATAGCTATTTATTTTAACGCTTAAGGAAATCTCAACAACGCACACGATCTGCTAAGTTCCATTAAAAACCAACGCATAAAATAACACATTCTCAGTTATTCTCTACACGACATATTGCATAATTAAAGGCTTAATTTTTCTATTGTAAACCCAGCTTTAGGAGGAACAACGCAGGGAAAAAAAAAAGCGCAAAGGGAGAACGAGGAATCTGCCGAAATTTCGTTCCATGCACGTGATGGGCAAAGGTTATGTGGTTCAGTTGAAAGATTTTGGCGGCTCTTAATATCGAGGCCTTGGGAGCCGATGAGGGTGCAATGAGCAGTACCGAAATGCAGGGACGGGAGAAAAGGGAGATCCCGAGAAAACCCGCCAACCAGCGGCAGCGCTCGGCACGATTCCCACTTGCGAAAACCCGGAGTGACCCGGCCGGGCACTGAACCCAGTTCGCCTTGGTGGGACGTGGGCAGGCTAACCGCTCAGCCACCGCAGCCCCGGACATGTGGTGGATAGTCAAGAGAGTATGGACGGTTACGTCAAATGATGTTGATTTGTTTCCTGACTCCATGCAATGTGCGGTGGGGGTGGAGTGGAGATATTTGGGTGGCTCTTAACATCGTGGTCTTGGAACCTGATGAGGGTGAAATGAGATGAGTATGGAGCAGCACTGGAATGCAAGGGGGGTGGAAACGGGAGATCCTCGAGAAAATCTGCTGACAAGTGGCATCGCCCGACACGATTCCCACGTGTGAAAACCCGGGAGCGACCTCACCTGGAATCGAGCCCAGTTAGCGTAGGTGGGAGGCGAGCAGTATAACCACTATACCACCGCGGATCCAATTTGTGGTGGGATTAGCATTCGATTAGTCGAAGCTACAGGCGAGTTACGATAAATTAATTACAAGAAGGCTGAGGTAAATTCTGTTTAGTTATTTATATAGTCTTGTTTTCTGTGGTCGCAGTAGGCCAATATTTCCCTTCTTGACCACTGAACCCACTGCTCACACAGGGCCTACATGCATTTTTAGAAAAACAAGCGAATTAGAATAACGAATAAAATAATACAAATTAATGTAAGTGTCCCCGAATAATCGATAGCGTAGTGCGACACTACTCTAATATGACAATGAATGGTAATACTATTGAACACAGTCCCAGATCGTGGTTTAACCATTCAAGTCTAATCAATTTTAAGTGATAAATTAATCAACATTGTATTTCTGTACAATATAAAGACATAAATTATAATATTAATGAACCGAGATAAAAAAAACGCATATCACACTAAAGCCAGACAAATGAAAATTATTGCAGTGAAACGGTTTTTCAACAAATCAATAGCTGGATGTATTATGGTGTAAGCATTCTGTTAACAAATGCTATGCTGTTAGTATTCAACTTTAGACGATTAGTCACTCCATGTATAATATTATGATATACGGTATGAAATTGAAATGAAGATTCTAAAATAATGAAGTGACTTACAAAGATAAAGAATGAAAAATCGTAGTGTCGTGTTAAGTTGACAAATACTACGTTACACAAATTCCGATCTAAAATATTGATCACTCAAGTTACAATATGTGACATTTACAAGCTTGATGCATAACAAAAAAAAAACCAATTAAAGTAAAAGAGAGGAAGACGTCGTATACTCATACGTATACTATGTAAAACGCGAATGAAATAAATCACCTGATTACAACTTTGCAAACAAACATAAATGTCAAATTGTGCGTACATTTGCAGGAATGAACGTGAAGTGTCTGTATAGTGCCCAGCTCGATGAAGTTATTGTGCGGACAGGTCGAAGAACTCTGGATCCTGGCCAAATATCCGTTTGCCGAAGGCCACGGTGGAAAGTGATATACGACAGTTCGTTTAAGCAGAGCGTCAACTCCTATAATTAGGTGGGTACGACAATAGCTGAGCTGTTCAGATCAATAAAACATATTTGACTAAATTGCCAGGATGACAACTGGCGACTGAAGCATGGCAATCCACGAACGGCTAAGTAACAGCACACACGCGGAAAGCATTTTGCATTCTATCAGTAAGTAAGTAGTGAGTGTAAAACGAACAACACGGTCAACTCACCGCTATCGTGATACAAGCTGTACACAGACACATATACCAGTAATTACCGTCTCCAGAGTCGTGCCGTTACATGCAAATGTGATTGCAAGGATTGTCCCATATCGCAGCCAGTTGGCACAAGTCAAGTGTTACTGTAAATGCAGCCAGTATGCACACAAATACACTCATATGCAAAAAAAATTGGTCACCATGAATGAACCACACGAGTAGAGCGAAGGTTGCGACACAGTATCGTCATAGCCTGAGAAGTGTCCCATTAGACTATACAGGCAGTCCTCTACTTTCATACATAAGGTGTTCCTGAAAATGTGTGTGAAAGTTGAATTGTATGAGAGTTGAATCATATATACGCATGCAATAAGAAGGGTTCCGTTCCAAAGTTGCAAGAAAATTAAAAAAAAAAATAATTTTGGTAGAAATAAAATATGTTTAATTGATAAACACGTTATTTTCAAAAAATATTTAATTTAAAATCACAAATAAATAAACATGTGCAATGCTTTCTTGCCCGAAACGTTGATTTTCAACACCTGTATACATATTTGATTGTAAGTACTTGGTGAATAAATAAGGTAATTAAATATGCTTTCTACTTTCTGTAAAATTCCTGTGCAAATGTAACAATTTATTTTGTAGGTTGTAAAAACTATGTAAAAGTTTTCAGAGATTTGTATATTATTTTAACAGAAGCACTTTTGTATTGTGACAATATGACATTCATATCTAAACATTCATGACATGTGATCGGCGAAGGCTGGAAAACATGGCTGGCAGTGTTAGATGGCAATTGGCAATTAACAGTGTTATATCAATATGTTGGTAGGTTGCTAGATGTATGAGAGACCAAGTCGGCCGTATGAAAGTTGATTAAGAGGTGTTAATATGTCATGTCTGAAAGAGCGAGTTGTACGATTCGAATATGTATATGAAAGTCAAGGACTACCTGCAATGCATTTTACTTGCCAGGATGTGTTATTAGGGGGCAAATATGTTCCTCCATTAGTCATAGTCGTAATTCATCGAATAATTCCTTAATAACAGGTTGAGCAGTGTGAGCCACTTGGCTCAAATTCAGTGAACAAGCTGCAAGCCCCGACAGCGCATTTGGTAATTCTTTACCCAGATGGACGAGTTTGACAGAGGCCGCATCGTCGACCTTCCAGAGGTAGGGTGGAGTTTTTGCGCATTGTTCGCCACTTGAACTATCTGCCTACACTGTAAGTCAGTGTTGTATGCAGTGGGAACAGAAGGGTACACACACTCTTCCAGAAGGTTTGGGTCGACCCCAGCGGACCACCAGCATGGAGGATCGTTTCATCAGGCGGCAGGCTGTAAGAACTCTACAGGCGTAGCTGCACACCATCAAGGGACATGTCACGACAGCTGAGGATACGCCAGTGTCCACCAGTACCGTATCCAGGCAGCTAGCAGAGCGGGATCTGCCATCGTGGCGTCCCTTATGACGTCTATCATCACGACCTGAGCATCCCCGAGCACGTGTTACCTTATGGGCAGCATGGCAGCTTGCATAATGGTGACGAGTTGTGCACAGCGATGAATCGCGGTTCTGTCCGGGTACAGACAACCGCCCAATTAGAGTCTGCAGACGTCCTGGCCAACGCTGTGATCCACGCTTCATTGCAGAGCGGCACATTGACCCAACGGGAGGTGTCAGAGTGTTGGGTGCCATTTCCTACTATTTCCGCACCCCACCGGTGATTTTTGAAGCAACCCTGATGATTCTGCGGCGATACGTCCACGATGTTCTGCAACCATGTGCGCTCCCCTTCCTGGTAGAGCTTGACAACCCTATTATCCAGGAGGGTAATGCCCATCCTCACACAGAACGGATATGTGTGGGACCAGATTGGACGGCAACTTCGGCCAGCGGCAACTACTGAGGGTTTGGAGGGTCAATTGCGCCAGTTTTGGCAGGATCTTACTCAGGAGGACATCTGACGTCTGTATGCCTCCATGCGGCGCGCACCTTATCCGCAAATTCTCGTTTGGATAGTGAGTGCCTCCAACATCTCCCATATGCTGCTTCTAAATCACAACTAACATTTTTATTTTTCCAGTTGACCTCCAAGATAATAGCTTTAATAACTATGTCATAATAAATATTCATTTTGCTGTGTAGTTTGGAGTTGAGAAGTTCTGGTCTGCGGGGGCCGCGGTGGTGTGGTGGTTCTACTACTCGCCTCACACTAAGGCGAACCGGGTTCGATTCTCGGCGGGATCGCTCCCGGATTTTCGCATGTAGGAATCGTGCCGGACGATGCCGATGCCGCTGGTTGCCGGGTTTTCTCGGGGATCTCACGTTTCCCCCGCCCTTGCATTCTGGCGCTGTCCCATGCTCACCTGAGTTCACCCTCGTCGACTCTCATTCAAGACTTCGAAGTTAAGAGAAGAGCCGGCCATAACACTCCACTCCACTCAGGTCTGCACTTAGCAGCGCCAAGGAGGATCAAATGAGGTGGAGACGGAGCTGCGACGGAATGCAAGGGCCGGGAGGAAACGGCAGTGCCCCGAGAAAACCCGTCGACCAACGACAACGTCCACCACGTTTCCTACTTGCGAAAATCTGTGTGATACCACCGGGAATCGAACCCGGCTCGTCTCTGTGACAGGCAAGTAGTCTGATTTCACCGGAACCCTATTTCCCCCTCGGCCATCGGTGTAGTTGTGGAACTGTTGTATGTTATCCACATTATTTTTGAATCCTAATTAAAGAGTCTATTCCGGTTTAAGACGCAAGACCCACGCCGACTTCGTAACGATTAAGTTTATAAGACACAAAATGTACGAGCCGACGCATATGAGTGAGTGAAGATATTTGGGCGGATTTTAACATCTAGGTCGTGAGAGCCGATGACGGTGAAGCGAGTTGAGCATGGAGCAGTGTCGGAATACAAGGGTGGGCGAAACGGGAGACCCCATAGAAAACCCGCCGACCAGCGGCATCGTGTCCGGCACGATTCCTACATGCAAAAATCCATGGGTGACCCCGCCGGGAATATAACCCAGTACGTCTTGGTGGGAGGCGAGTAGTCTAACCACTGCACCACCGCGGCCCCCGTCGTCTGCGCTGTACGGGACATCATGTCTGCTCACAAATGAAACACTCAACACTCTTGATTAATATCCTGGCTCAAGCATAGATGACTATGAGGGGTTATAAACTATTTTTTTAGAATTGCTAATTTGTAAGTACAGAGCATAACGCTGGATTAACGTACAGGTTGTCATGTTTATAAACTGACACTCCGGTTCAACGAGATACAAGACGCCTTCATACCGTCATCTTAACGTCTTGATAGCAAGAAGGAACATTCTGAACTTAGCAGATCCCACTTGTCTAGATCAGTGGCGATGTAACCGACCTAGTAACTCCTTCTCTTTGACGTCATTGCTTTCGTCAATTCAGAGCCCGCGTGGGTTTTTGACTACTTTATTAGTTTTTTTTTTACTTTTAACTTTATTATGTGTTTACATGTTACTCGGGCCATGGCATTAAGGGCAGGAAAGTTAGGAAACGTATATTTAGGGGTTGCGTTAATGCGAGTATCAAATTTTCCAAAGTATTTTTTTTTTATGTGAATAAAGAATTATTAAGTGTGCCTGCAATCCATTGGCTGTTTACGTGCTGCACTGCATCAAAAATAAAACGAAAACACTCTCGTGTGATTTATAG
>NQII01004792.1:39047-67314 GCA_002778355.1 Clitarchus hookeri | reverse complement strand
TCACCGTTTGTAAACAAGTACAACTATTCACATTTTCGCAGTTGATCTATAACACTTAATAAAAATTTATTTTCTATATTTGTTTTTAATTACTAAATAATTTTTAGTGTACGAAGCTGCTTAAAACTTTTACTGGACTTTGCGTGGTACGGGGAAAGGAATATTTTATTCGTGGCGACGATTCAACTTGCAAATTAACTTTCTAAGCATTTAGTTGGAATGGGGACGTCAGGGTACAGACAGATGTTCTAAATTTCTAAAGGAGCACTATACGTTTCCGGTATGGGAATAAGGCGTAAAAACCGCTCGATAGTTTTCTCAATGAAACAAGCATGCTACCAACTAATGCTTTCATGATCTAGACCTAGCGAATAAGTCTCTTAGTTTTCAGACAAACTTGTTAATTCTTAATTGGATTACTGACATATTTACAGGGTACATAGTTGTAAAAAACCCGGTAACACCTGCGGAAAAATTTAAACTTTCATTAGCATGATAGTGTACCAGATAAAGTTTTTGTGATCGTAGCTTCTGGAATAATCGTGTTATTTTATTTAATTCACCCGAATAAAGTTTGTCGGAGTAGATACATGTAATTTTTTTTAAGTAATCGCCACTGTCGAATTTTTATTATCGACCTGTTAACTCATAGTTAGGAAATCTTCGTCTTGGAATCATATTCAATTTCGAAACGCACCATCCGAAGAATTCGTCAAGTGCACTTGAAAAGTGCCTTTCATCGTTGACCTCCAGTTTTTAGATAGGTCAAAGGTCAGTACCGTAAGTGGAAGTCTCGTCAAGGCGTTCCTTGCTTAACTTGACGAACAACCGGGCAACGTTGTGCCTCGTCACAACATCGATGCTCGGTATTTCTGCGTCGTCATTGGCAAACGCGACAAGACATCACACAGAAGTCACACAATGACTACCGAAAACCAACCAACAACGTCATTGAAAGTATTTCGCATCCGGAATGAATTCGGAATCGTCTAAATATATTGAGACAATCTTATTAAACAGCTATATATAAACGTATATTTTGAAAATACAAGAAAGAAGGTAACATTTATGTTAACTAAAATTAAGTCATTAATAAAATAACAAAACCATAAATAGTTTGAACCAAATAAAAATTAGATAATTTAATTACAAAGGTAAGTTATACTTCTTCTAAGCAAGATAAATTTCTTTATCATATCAAAATCCACGTAGAGTTACACAAATCTAAACAAACAAATATTTTACAAAAATTGTTTTAATAAAGATCACATAAGAAAATACAGGAAATCATGGCAAAAATATACAAGATAATATTCTTATAAATAAAATCATAAAATATTCTCTCAAGAAAATTAAAACAAGGCCATCACTGCTATATTCAACATTAAATGCAGGCCCTTATTTGGACTCACCTTCAGCAAAATCAATAGGCATCTCCTTAGAAAACCTCACACACTCCAATTAGAGATAGCAAGCATGTTGAACATATGCTACGATCAGTTTTATCTGCTGCTTGAGTCCTGAAGACTCAACAGACAATGAGAGCCACAGTTAGACTTACAGACAACGTGACCGTGTTAACAGTAGGACTAAAGGATGGGTTCATTATCTGACTGATTGGTATAACTAAACAGCTTACTGACTGTGTCACAGAAAGCAAAATCTCTTTAACCACTTTGAGTAAAGTTAAATTCGTCAGCGGTACCTGTATTTGGTGTTTTAGCGCCACACATAGCTAAGAATATTACACCGTACGTTTCAGAACAACACCGACAACGCTTAGTGTGTTGTGCGGGACGACAAACCGACCATTTTTTAAAAGGAGGGGGGGGGGCATATCCGGGAACGAATGGTTTGGGTGCTGTGGGGCGTCAACGTTTGACGACGCTTCAGAAATGGGGATGGGTGTACGTTCCACATTGTTTTCACGAAACCACCACCAACCCGACAAGAGCATCACATCGTGCAGTAAATTACAATAAGGGTTAGAATCGTCGACCCCACACTCGATTGCAGAGACTACATATCGTTGTGTGCACAGTAGTGCATCCGCTGCGTGGATTCGCGCGGTAAGGTCCTCCCCTGATGGCACAGGAGTTTCATACACCATACCAATCATTGTACCCCAAAGTAAATAGTCGAGAGGTGTCAGACATGGTGTCAGACATGGTGTCAGACATGGTGGCCATGGAACAGATTTCAATTATTTTTTAGATTTCACTATAATAACAAAATTTGTGACAATGCATTGTGTAATAACGGAACAAATATAATTCAACAAGCAGGTCGTTGATTTCAGAACAAAACCGGCTGCGTTGCCAAACGTACATCTCTGCACAAAGATATCAATAAAGGTATGGCTTACAGAATACCACGTAAAGACGCTTACGAGTAACCATCGTTATGGCCCTCTTTATGTTAAAGACGATCACATTGACTGTCTTTAAGCAAGCTCAAGTTAGAGAATAGGACCTCAGGTGAATACAGGGATGTATCCTTCCTACATTCCATGGCCGATCTTGCTTCTCTGAGCAATTTGCTCCGTCTCTAATAACCTCGCTGTCGAAGAAAGGTTAAGCCCTGCCTACCTACCTATCTACCTTCGCGGCGGTAAACCATAGACCTGCAAGTGCGGAACGATTACGAGGAGTGTTCGCGGTGCTACTAGGTGTACATTAGGATCTCTGATTGACTGGCACAGGCGTAACGAACTATGATAATCACTGACTTCAATAACGTTAATGTGGTGTACCGGAAATTTTAATGTGTAAATTTTATAAATTAATTTGTGTTTTGATTAGTATTAGAAAGCAAATAATTTTTTTAATTAGTTTTTTCTTTTGTTATCCCTGCATTACTGTAATATACACTGAAGAGCCAAAAAAAACTGGTATAGGCGTGCGTATGCAAATAACAGAGATAAGGCACCAATCAGAGTAACGCGATGCGGTCGGCAGCTAGATCGGTTACTGCTGCTACAATGGCAGGTTATCAAGATTTCAGTGAGTTTGAACGTGGAATTATAGTCGGCGCACGAGAGATAGGACATAGCATCTTCGAGGTAGCGATAACATTTGGATGTTCGCATACAACCATCTCACGAGTGTACTGTGAATATCGGGAATCCGGCAAAACCTCACATCTTCGACATCGCTGCGGCCGGAAAAATATCGTGAAAGAACGGGACAAACGACGACTGACGAGAATCATTAAACGTGACAGACGTGCAACCCTTTCTCAAATTGGCGCAGATTGGATTTGTTGACTGCCCTGCGGGATTCATGGTCATGGTGTGTGTTGCCTGCTGCATACCTTCAGACATTAGTCGAGTCCATGCCACGTCGTCTTGCGGCACTTCTGCTTGCTCAGTGGNGAGTAGAAAGTCACAGTATTATTATGAAATATTAACCTGTATTTTTGCTAAATGTGGGCATTGTTCCGAATTGCCTAGAGCATTTTCAGTTTCGTGAGAGATGGAGTTATAAATAAAATTAAATAACTACATTTAAACCCTTTATTTATTTACGATGGTATGAAAATACATACAACACTATTTTCTATTCCTACCACTAACAATTGCTGATTTTATCAGTGAGCACAATTTTTATGTTACAATTATAATAAAAGTCCGAATCCATTTTTTTGTACTGCCTGTAGTCACTTACTCTTCACTTATTAATTACAAATATAGTATACGATCAAAATATCCACTCGCATACATTCACATCATCCAAATGTCCGTCACTCAAGAGGCAAGTGCCACTTTCTTACAGTCCAGCGGCCAGTCCGAGTCTCTGCTCTCCCGATAGTCGCACACTACACTCGCTGGTCTCTGCACCGTCGCCCGCCGTCCCCTGACTAGCCTACGTCTACGTACGCACTCGTCACTAGCTGAGATGACCTGGCTGGCCCAGAAGGTTCTCCGCCGAGGGAGGTGATGACCAGAAAATTCGCGCAAAGGCTCAGAAAAGTCTTTGTTTCCTCCAGCGGCCAGAAGTGACGTCAGTCCAGAGGCGTTATCGCGGCCCTGATGGTAACTCCCTTCCCCTCCTCCGAGTACTCATGACGTCCTGGAAAGAGGCTACTGCTAGGCCCGCCTGAGGTTGGAAGGGGAGGAAACGGGGGTGAAGGTACCGCGCGAAACAGTATTTTAATATTACAAAAATATTTTCTTATTTAATAAAGTGAAAGTAATGAACCCTACGTCCAGATACTTATTACAATATACTGCAATACGTTCAGTTAAAAACTCGTTCGATAACAGTAGCGCATATATATAACAAGTGCGATATCCAGGCCGTTTTTAAAACACGTTGAATTGATGAGGAGCTGAGATGAATGCCAAACAGGGAAGTGGGGAGGGGGATGAGGGATATGCATGCTTTGCCCCCGCCCTCCCCGTCGTACGTTTCCAAACACGTCATAGGAACAGAGAACTTATGAATACAGAGGCGAAACAGCCGCACATGTCACGAAAAATGGCGCCACTGTCCAAACAAAATTTCGGAACTACGTTCGCCAATCTCTCTTGGTTGACAGCACGCCAGCCGGCAATCCAGACAATGCGGAATCCTTTCGGAGCATGCAGAAACCAATCAGATACAAGGCCCGTTCCCAGAGCCTCGCGCAGCCAATCGGAGAATGGGTACGCCAACATCAAACGAACCGCCTCACCGTTTCTTCTCTGTGCACTTCTCTATTCTGTTTCACGGGGTGGCGATATTGATAAAATATCAATATATCAAAATGACGATATTATATGAACGATATAGCGATATAAATTGCCAATGTATTTCAGTGGCATTTAATCAAAACCAATATATTTTTCCCGGTATCGGAAATAAATATTTTTTTAATGCTCTTTTAACAATCTCTGCTTTGAATACAAAAATTAAATAAAAAAATCACTATGGTTACTTTAGCAACGTGCACCAAAAAATGGTGCTACATCTTTCTGCAATGCCCCGTGTCCTCAATCCTACCAATATTATAAATGCGAAAGTCTGTGTGTATGTGGATGTGTGCATGTTTGTTCCCACTCAGCTCCATAACGGCTGAACGGATTTTGATGGAATTTGATATGTCGGTACTTTAGGTCCCGGAATATAACATATGATACTTTTTATCGCGGTAAATTGTACGGGTCCTGTGAAATAACAACAAAACATAATTCTTCAACTGCTGGGAACGTGACCAAACTCAGCTCCATAACGACCTAACAAATTTTGATGAAACTTGGTATGTAGGTACTTTAGGTCCTGGAATAGGGCATAGGAAAAATGTTATACGGGTCCTGTGGAATAACAACAAAACGTAATTCTGCAACGGCTGGGAACGTGACCGAAATATTTTCTTCCTCTGGTGTGTCAGTTTATCAGGCCGCCGAAGGTCCTCTGAAATGGCTTAACGACTGCTATAACCGGGACAGAATATTTAACGTGCCCTCCGAAGCCCGGAAGCGCTCAGATGTTATGCCACTAAACGATCACACATCCAAATGTGTGCCGCTGGGAACTTTGCTTAACTTTGGTGATCGATTAAGATCCCTCAGCCAAGCGCAAAAAGTAGTATCTAGGAACACTTACTTCTTAAGCTACAACTTGATGAAACTCAAGTTTTGATTTTCATACATAGACGCTGGAAAGCGGAAATGTCGTAACTACGCGATAGTAGCATAGATACACTCCAAAAACAATACCCTACTTCTGGCTACCGGGTAAAAAATATTTCCTTCCTTTTGGGTTGCCGTTATTAGTTAAAAACCTTGGCCAACATAGTATACTTTTTTAATTCTCTTTTCACATAAATGAATCGTCTTTTCCCAATTTATTTATTAGTGTATCACTGTAAAACTCAATTGTACCCGGGTGAAGCCGGGCCTGTTCGCTGGTAGTTAATATTTCAAACAATTTTACATTTGTTAGGTATATTACTACATAAAATATCGGATTCCGATGTACAGAAAATCGATATACGTCAACATTCCTATGACAGGGGCACAAGCCGGGACGTGCGTAGGCTCGTTGAGCGCTCGCGTCAGCGATACCAACGTCGTAGATATCGGCGCACGGCGGCCGGGGTCTCTGACGCAGGGAGGTACGTTTAGAGCTGTAGGGACAATAGGCCCGCGGAACAACAGCGGCGCGACAGCTGACACTTGCGTCAATGCGGTGACGGCAACCAGCATGAGCGAGGGCTCGCTGTTCGAGCCGGCTGCCGTTCACAGCCGCGCAACTCCATTACCGCGCATGCGTGCGCACACGACGTCAACTTCGTACTGTCGTCACTTGTAGTCACGCTGGAACACTTAAGAATTATTGTGGGGAGGGGGGAGGGATGTATAAATTGAGACCTCGAGTCAAAAAAGGGGCCATGGTGGCTGAGCGGTTAGCCTGCTCGCCTCCCACACCAAGGCGAACCGGGTTCGATCCCCGGCCGGGTCACACGTGGGAATTGTGCTGGACGATGCCGCTGGTCAGTGGTGTTTTCTCGGGGATCTCCCGTTTCCATTCCCTTCTCACCTCGTTTCACCCTGATCGCCTCTCAAGGCCTCGCTGTTATGAGCCGCCCAAATCTCTTCGTTCGCTCGCCAGTTGCCAATTGTGCTATGGGCCTTAACGCGCATCAAGGGGGCCCCATCGCCGCTAAGCGCAAGGCTCTCACAGCTGGCGTGCAATGCACTCGTCGTGATGCGTGTACCTATAGTGCTCTCAGCTGTGGCCCTAACGGCGGGAAAGTCTGTAACAAGGTTAAACGTGGGGCTCTTGTGTAGTTTTGTATGTTTCTGACACGAATAAACTGTATTTAGCTGTGTTGAAGTACTATGAAACGGCGTTTCTAACGTACGTGACATCTTGAAAGCCCTCGGCAGGCCTCGTCTGAAATGTGTCTTCTTTTCGCAGATCAGCATGTTGGACGCACGTTTAGTTGTTTTGTGAGAAACTGTGTATTTCAAACACTCCGGAACGCTGTTAGAGTGCCATTGAGGTGGTTCCTTGTCCATTTTATGTTTAACTATACCTTGATAACTTCCTGTAAAGTTTTAAAATTAACATCCAAACGTCGTTGTTTCATACATAACTACGTTACGGAATTACTGAAACTAGAATTGACTGATTTTAACTCTGTATTTTCTCACGTGAGACAGAAAAGTAAAGAGTTAATTTTTATTACGGTTACAGATAACAAAAACAACATCAGCAAAATATTGTGGACTTAAAAAAATACTTTTAAGATTTTTCCTATTCTCTAACAGCCCTCGTTTTCAAATATATGATCTGAAAAGTAATCTACGGTGAAACAAAAATAGTTTCAAGATGGGAAGGACATTACCCAATCCATTAAATATAGTCTACCGCTGTTGGGGAAAATATAAAAGTAAATACTTTACGTGAACATTACTTTCGTCGCATTCGGTGGATCTGGTCTCACGAAATATTATGTGACTTTGAAAACTTTTTCTTGGTGGAAAGAAGACAAAAATACATTAATGACTATTCTGAACTTACCTGGAACAAATTAATTTAACTTCTATTCGTTCCATTTAACTCTTTCGCGGAAAAATTTCTTCGTTGATTTCAAACTGAAAGCAACGCTAGTTATTTGGACTGCTGTTAGTAAAGGGTAAATGTTGTTACAAGGTATTTAAAAATAATAAGTCAGTAACAAAATGGGGTGACATTTACCCGAAGAACACAAGGCATCCCGACACGACGTCAGAGTACGACGAAATTTCATATCATATTTTACTCAGTGTTCGCAAGTCCCCGATGATATATGTCCGACTAGTGTGGTACATGGCTGTCGGAAAATCCTAAAGCGGCAGATTAAGTTATCCGTTTAATATCCAATATTTACAATTTAAAACTTTAATGTCCTCGCTGTCGACGAGACGGTAAGCCCTACGTACCAACCCACCTTTACTTTTCACAATGTCTTCATTCATACGACAGACAAAAGTATTAAATACCAAACCGAAACGTGATTTTGGCGCCAAGTTAGTTTATAATTTACTGCAGTAAAAATATATATACGAAATTTGGTTTTGAAATTTTGTATTTACAGTCTTTACGTGTCTCGACGAAACTGACACGACGGAAAGCACAAATGGTACACCGTTAAAGTCGGGACGTACCGGTTACAAATATTCCAGACGTATTACTGAAATTACGATTTCTTCGTTATTTTCAATAACGTTCTCTCAGTAAATTTCAGATAAATCTCCTTGAACTCATGAAACGTGTCCATAAACTTACAGGTTTTTTTTTTAACTGCTCATTATAAAAAAGAGTAAGAAAAAAAGTTTTACATTCGTTATGTGGGTGTTTCACTGTGTATAAAAATTACTGTACAAAGTTTACAAAATGGTGTCCGGTAGCTGTGGGTTTGAACTCGGAAAAAAATTTACATTCCAACACCTTGTCTTCTCACCTAATATACTTTTACAAGAAGTATTGTAGATAACAGGGACATGCAGGATTATGTATGTTAGAGTGCTTGCGAGTTTGTATTTTATTTCAGCTTTACAAACAGCGATAAGAAAAATAGTTATTTTTCCGTAATGTATTTCACTGTGTATAACAGAGAAATTAAACAAAGTTTAAATATTTTGTCCTTTAGTGGGATTGTAACACGAATCGACAAATTAATACTCAATAACTGGAACCACCCACATAGCAGAGAATTATCCACTGGATATCCCAATTATATCCACACTATCTTAAAATCATCTAAGTCCTGAAACGAATCTCTTCAGGATGTCCGTTGGATATCAAGTAGTAGATATCAGTTCGTACTACTTCCTGGACAACCATTATATGTTACAAAACCTCCAATGGCTATTACTTATGGTAATTGTCTAAATCTAAAGATGTTTATAGGATATCCACAATATCTATATCTATGTGTGGATATTCAGTGGAAATTTGGATATCTTTAGGCAGTCTTTTGAATGTAAAACTTTGCTATTCCTGGATGTCCTTGGATATCCAGAACGTCCGTGGTGACATACATTAGATATTCTTTGGACGCCTGTGTGCTCACCTACTACACCTTTACACGAAGTACTGTATTTCGTAAATATGGATTTTACACAAAAGTGGCGAACGCGTCTCTCTTAGTTTCAAGTCGTGTTAGAGAGTTAGTAAATTTGCTTTATTTGCGGTTTATGAAACGAGGTTTTGAATAAATAGTTTTATTTTCGTTGTGCGCTTTTTTCACTGTATACAAAGAAGGTTTTGTCCTGTAGCGGAATTTGAAAAAGAATCAAATAATTTACACTTTATGAGTTGTTTGCCACTCAACCTACTACTATTTTACACGGTGTAGTATTCGGAAGATGGGATTTTATACGCTTTAGGTATCATCGGCATTGTTCGTGTCCCAAAGTCGAAGCCATAAGAATACGAAGAGCTTCCGTATTTTATATTTACGGAGCTCATTTCCACTATTCGTTATTACCGAGTGCCTTTCCGTAAAATAATTCTTCATCCCCGTAAATGTTTCCGTAAATCTACAGAAATTACTAAGTATGTGTGA
Source organism: Clitarchus hookeri (assembly GCA_002778355.1). Lineage (NCBI taxonomy): Eukaryota > Metazoa > Arthropoda > Insecta > Phasmatodea > Phasmatidae > Clitarchus > Clitarchus hookeri. Next base: position 57,777 of record NQII01004792.1, on the reverse strand, counting down.
ACTTTTGTCGGGCTGTCGGGAATAGTAGGAAAAATGACATTCACCGGTACCTGGCGTACTGGCGGGGACGAGGGAACGAGCTGNAAAACTCAGGCTCTGTCATTCCTCGTCAACAGCGTCCATCTTGTTTTTCCCTAGGATCTTCCTTTTTTATCCTATTCCCAAACTCCTGCTCTATCATTCCACTTGATATTTTCATGCTGTGGCATTTCGTCTTTTTTTTTCATGCTCTATCATTTTGCGTGGTTTATTCATGCTCTCTCATTCATTCCTGTCTCTCTCTCATGCCTTTTTTCTCTCGCCTGCTCTAACCCTTGGTTTTCTCATGTTCCTTCGGGTCTCATTTTTCTCTCTTGCCTTTTATTATTCTTTCTTTTCTCCCACCCCTTTTCTCTCTTCTGCGTTTTATGTCCTCCATCTTTAATCCCCACACCTGATGCCAGTCGTCTGCTGTAGAAGTTCATCTTTAATTCTCGCGCCCACCACCAGAGTGCGTTTACTCCAAGTTCTACCGTTTGAAGCTAGGAGCACTGGTATCGCCACCGCCATCTTGTTTGTTGGTTCACTCGTTGCCGGCAGGGTTGCGCTGGTGGCGTCCATTTGAGTACCGTCGATGGCCGCTAGGGGCGCAGTTGTGTAAGATCGAATTCCAGCGCAAGGTAGGCTGGGACCCTCGCCCTTGCACACACTCGTTTCGGCGCAAGATAGCTCAAAAAAATGCTGGTAGTCATGCGGTTTCGATCAGACCACCCTTCGGTTGCCAATCCATCGCCTGGACCGCACGACCATCATTGCATGGGGAGTGTTGGGAGTTTAAATAAAGTAAATACTCGCATCGGCCTATGCACTCTCCAAATAATAAACCTGTCATCACGAAAAACAGGATTTTTTATGTGGAATACTTACAGAAGAAATTGCAGGCACCGCGTATACGCACACACAATTTTTATATCTGTAAAATTTATATTTGAAAATTTAATCGCACTTTTACTATGCCTATTCAGGTCCGCTTGAGCGCTGAATACTAAATAAAACTACACTTGTATGTAGCATGCATCCATACACACACAGACAGGCCTTGACTTTAAATAAAAATTATATACATAATATTTGGGCAGGTCGCATCTCTATATAAAGGTTATATGCGTCCATACAGAGCCAAGTGCGCAGCGACGTACATGTGTGTCGATCATGCGCGAGCACCCGCATTTATGTGCAATTTGTCGGTGCGGTACGGAGCGAAGCCGGTTGCGCGCGCTGATCTAGACATCGTGTTGTACGCACGCGTGAAACATTTTTTTTTTCTGTAACAACTAGCTGTAAAATTAAAAAACTAATAACAATCTCATTTGCTTCTTCGACGCGGCTGCTGAAGGATGACGTTTTCCGATGTACACCGCCGTGTCGCCCTCGCGTTTTACCGTCCACATGGCATAACCATGCGCACGGGTCCCCGGGCTTGGGACCTAGGGCAGTACGCTACGACAGCAAAAACAACAGAGTTGTTACGACATTCAAAAATCTTTTAAAACAAAATGCTCGTGTTTACACACATACTTAAAAATAAATAGTGACATACAGAACACTTGCAAAACCAGTCTTCTATAGACTACAGAAATGCTTTAAAATAAATTGTAAATATTTGGGTGTTTACATACATGAAAAAAGCAGCCAAGAGACTGTTAGTTACAATAGGTAAATGAGGCTGTTCATTAGCAGGCTTAGATAATCATTTACCTCTACAGCAGGCATCGCAGCGAGGTCTGGGATAGTGGCTGGTAACTGCCTAGGTGGTAACAGGCCGCACGTCGGGAAAATGGTACGATTGTCTTCACTGGCAGGAGCTGCAGAGTTGCTGGTCACCTTGATGTCCCTTCGCTTGAGAGCGACACGGTACCTTCTGCGCTGCTGCTGTGGTTTTGGATCCGCCAGCGCGCTGACATCCGGGACTGCCTTCGCAGCCCACTTACGTCTTGTTGGCGGAAATGTTGCTGGTACGGAGACCGTCGTCTCGTACCGGAGGCAACGGCTGTGTGGGTTCACCGTCACTGTCGACGTGGACTGTGACGACTTCTGACGGCTGGGAGGACAGCTCTGCTGCTGGACAGTAATCTGGTCTGTGAAATGCCACTGTACCATGCATGCAGCAGTAAATACAGCATCTTCCGAACATGGTAGTGGAGTGTCTTCCCGCGTGTAACACACTTGTCGTAGGTTGTATAACCGATCAGTTGTTGACAGGTTTAATATGACGTCTGTTCATGTGCCGACAGGCAATGTACGACACTGTCACAATTTTCCGTTTAAGTCCTCACTACGTCACCTGCTTGGTAACTGTATGTCACACTGCTGTTTCCCGGCATCACACTGGTGTAGTACGTGTGTTAGGTCGGAAGGTTGCCATCTCTTCTTCTTCGTCAGACCACTGATGATGATGAGAGTCTTATAGCTCTATCTCATGTACGTGGAGGGGGTAGAGCATTACAGCTATTTAAAAAAACCTCGGCCAACAGTTCTAGTACACGTGAAACAAGAGCACAGATGGAGTCCATACACTTACAAGTGCTATGTCTTTTTAGTTCGCCCTCAACACTTGCACTGATCAAGTCTGTACTTGAGGCTTCCGTGATGTACTGGCTGCGCATGTCAGTTGAATAATCTATTTATTTATTACACAACAGACCTCAGCCACGCAGGGTAGTATCCACATGCTTCCACAGTCCTCCAGCATAATGCTATGTATGTGTTCCGCACACTCTTCAGTTCACCGACAGATTGCACCATTGTCTATGTCGCGTAGGACAAAGTTCACTTTCATGTTCTCGTGATGATGTACGGAAATATCTTCGAATTCTGCATGCACTGCGGGAATGTTTCCACTTACAGGTAACTGACTGTTTGGGCCGAGATCACCAATAGCACACCTATCGTACTTGTAGCATGGTAGAATCTTGCTGTGGAAATTATTATACGAGTCATGACATCTCCACATATGATTTTCACCATCACATACCTGAACATGCTCGTATCCAAACTCTGGTTTAAATACCACTCGTCTATAGCCAACGAAGTACCGATCGTACATGTTCACATTTTCCGGCCGGAACTTTANGAAGTACCGATCGTACATGTTCACATTTTCCGGCCGGAACTTTATGCAGTCGCGTTTGTCGAACGGAAAGTTCATGGTGGCTGTGATTGTCTACTGAAGGCTGCGCTGTTGCTGAATGCTAGCGAGATGTAACGCTCGTTGCTTCTTATGTTAGTGATGGCGTGCTCACATTACTGTAGCCAAGTAAACTTTGAATGTTAGTGGATACACATTGTCTTCCACGTAACCGCTCCACGCTTCATGATGGTCGTGTGACGTTCGCTTGTACATGTCTCAGTCCAATGGGTAATTACACCATTCTTGGGATGGTACAGCTCATATGCAATTGTCTGCGTAAACCATGCCTGACGTATATTCTCTTCGTTTGTACGAGCCAGCATATCGATGATGATGCAAGGCAGCCTCGTGTCCGGACGAAAGGTAATACACAGGCCACGCAACAATACTGCATGGTGTCAAGTATAAGACGTAACATCCCTCTTCGCTCTCGTTGTGACACATCCAGTGTTCGAGATCATTGAAGCTTTGCACTTGCCCGGGCATTCCAGGAGGTTTGAAGTGAACACAGCAGTACCCATCTGTAACATCGCCGTACTTGGTCCCGTTCAGCTGATTGAATACGGTGTACATGTTTGACGTGTATGTATGGAGAGCTAGAGTTCTACTGAGGTGAGTTGTTTTTTCTTTATACACACATGCTACGAGAATTCCAGCACGTGCATTTTCTTGCAGTTACAGATAGGCTTGATGCCACCATATGCTATGTTCACCGTAGCCTTATTAAGCAGTTTCATGTCTGTCTCCAAGACCAGTAGAACGTAACGTGTAGGTAAACGTATCCGGAACTCTGCATTTAACATGCATGTCATGCACTTGTTGTAAGATGTATACACCAGCCGAAAATATGATGCTGTGTACCACTTCCCATTCACCAAGTCCGACCATAACCTATACTGCACGTTATCATTCAGCTTCGCTATAAGCCCGGCCATGATGGCAGCTAGTAGTTATGTGAAAGGAAGCGAGAGAGAGAGCAATCTATATGCGCGCGCATGCAGTCACAAATAGTACTGTGGGTTTTACCTCAGCGCCGGGTCTGTATTTATATCGTCTGCTATCAGAAGAAAGAAAAACGCGATTACTATCCCCTCTCCCTAAAACCACCACAGTGGTATGTGCCATCATCGTCGCACTCCATAGTTCACGTCCTTAGCAGCAGTGCGTTTGAGAACTGACATGCCCAGTCTAGCCTGCACATGACCCGGTCGTGTTTTATTTCGTATAACGAGCTTTCAAGATTTTTTATGATGGGCAACTTTATTCTGACTGCAGATCACATAGTGTTATGTTCGCATCGCAATAAATGCTCAACCATCTCTTCTGCACCGGACCGGCCACGAAGATCACACTGTTTGCCTCTATGGTCGACATATCGGTGAGTATGTTACGTATTTTATAGTGTTCTACATCACCCTAGTCGCAATCGAGACCATGATAGTATTTTTACAGCCACATATAAGTCTCCTTACTTTTCCCGCCGAGCATCCTCCATGGGAGCGGAGGTAGAAATGTACATGTCGCTATGCTACCGTCTTCAAACACTATGCAGATGCGCTTAATAATGAACCCAAATGGTGACATGCAGCCCTGAAAATTCGCGAACATTATTACGGTCTGATGATGACTGGACTATATGCGGTATTTACGGTAGTATTTTAACTACTCTGTCGCGAACCAACCTGCAATTCACTACACCAGACTTAATTCTATCATCCGGCTTGCTAACATCAAAAACTAGCTGGGGGGCAACGTTCATGAATTCATTCGGGTTTTGGCGTCGGTGACTGTGTTAACCCATAGTATGATATCTGAAAGTCAGCATACATTTGATACGGTACCATTTATATACCGTTCATGAAATCTATGTTTAACTATCTTTATGGGTAACACTCAGAGTTGAGGAATACATTAACATCCTTAATGTTCGCATGATCGAATTTCGAGAGGTCTGCATCGAGGACATTTTGTTTGCCAGTCTGAAATGCAGCTATTACGTAGTGTGGTTTCTCGCTTGTGTAACTTGTTTTAACATTACAATTTATGATCACAGAGCGCGGCACACTCGGGTACGTTTCTAAACTCCATATACGAAACGCAATATCAACGTTCCTACCTTTCTCCGCATATTTAAAAAAAAAAATTCACGCGCTCTGACATTTTTATCTGGACACGTGGAAGTAGCGATTCAATGGATTATATCGTCAGTGATGTGGCTTCCCGTGCAGCAGCAGTATCCAGGATAGCGTTCGTTTGAGTGTTGGCCAAGAGAATAACTAGCTCCTGCTTGGAATTAATAATTAGGTGCCTGTAGTCTTCGGCGAACCCTAGCAGCATGGCTAGCGGGATACATACTTAGAATTTCCCACCATCGTAGACAGGAACTTTAAAGTCCGCTTCTATCCCCCCAGCCTGCCATTTTAGCCGCCGAACGTTGGTTGTGTTCAATGAAATATAATTATTTATGGTGGCTGTTATTCCACCATCTCTTGTCTCATCCACTTGACAAACATTCAGCTCGTACCCGATTCTACTTATCATGTGCAATGTACCATTTCTGATGATTTTCGTTGCCACAGAGACAGCGTCACCGGCCTTTGTAATCATCCCATGGAACCTCAAATATGAATTACAAGGCATGGTGTATATATCTTGGTTTTGTACAGGGATTTGGACCTCGGGCGAAAGTACGTACGGACCGGGCAGATAGGACGTGTATGTGTGGATTTCTGCCTTGGTGATCGCATCTTCGAAGCCCGCTGGCTTATCTACGTTTAATATTTCCACAACCATATTGGTTGACCATCAGACCCAATCTTCTATGGAATCGCACGTATTCAGATGTTAACACGCTGGGTGCTCGCCTCGTACTGACTTCCGGTTTGGTACAGTAAGCTGCTTTTATTACCTTAGTACTAGTTCCCTAAATTTTCAGACCCATCTTTCCATAAATGTAGAAGTATAGTTATTTCTTCACCTCGGAAATCAATCAATCTACTGTCTTGGTCTACTATAGAGACGATCACATCCTGCACACTCTCCATCCCGACCGGGACGTAAATGGGCGTCTTCGGTACGTCCACCAGCTTAAAGCCTGGAGATACCAACACAGAAAATTCGTGTAGTATTTGGCTGGGCTTACAGTTGAGGTATGATCAGGTAACAAAATTACAGTTTATTCTTATAATGTTAATGGGGAAAATGATTACCAGCAGGGTGGATTCATGGGGCTTATTTTTCGCTTCATTCTTCTTGTTCCTGAATCCGAGCATTGCAAAAGTGTGTCTCTTTCCGTGAAGTCTATCTGAGCAGTACAATAAATCTCACTGTGCAGCATATTAGTGTTAGCTCGTAGCACCAACGTCACTTCTGCCTCCAGTATGTGCTTAAGTTACTCGCCTTTATCTTCAATCTGATACGAACCTGTGGGTACATGTACCTCGCCTCTCTTACCATCCTCCTTGACGTAGCAAAACATGCAATTGCATTAATCTATGTTCGGTACAGAGAAGTATGTTTGAAAATCTATGAGCGCAATGGANGACATGACTGATTCTCAAGAGTAGTGCGTCCCTATTTAGTATAGTTTTTTTGAGGTTTGTATATATATATACCTTGAAAGGAAGCACAGGCATAAGTGACCGCAGTTCCACTCTCGTGGCAGTTGCTATGCTTCGTAGTTATAATGTAATCTCCTGCACGACAATGCTAATTTACTCGTTCTATTCTGTATGAATGACCTGAATTTCCGACATGTTTACTCCGATCGTGTTAATACAAATATGATTATTGATGGGTTTAAATTTTAAAGGTATGTGCTCATGTTGCTGGTGAGAATCTCACAGTTTACCTGTGATAGCTAAGGATTTCCCGCTTCATAAGGGCAGGTATCGTAGGGGATTCGATCAGTTCATTATTGACCTACGGTGAACGATGTGCTATGCCTTGTCCAAGTTAGGTCATAGTGGCCTGAAGCATGCATCGGATAGTTGTGTTACATCTGCTGACGATGGCAACAGCAGTTTCGGAGGAAAACAGAATATGAAAATATACAGAAGGGGAATGGCGCGATGGTTGAAGTGGGCGAGCTTGCACGGCATTTCGAATTACAGATTGTCCCCCAGGCGAGGAGAGATTGACAGCAGACAGCGGCTGAAATAGCAACACACGACACATGCAATGCACTCCAAGACGCCCGATATCGCATTTTACCAGAAGACTGCACACAGGTAGTTTGTTCGCTTGGTGGCCATTACTTTGTGTGTCATTGAAGCCTACCTATCGAAGACGGCGTTTGCTTTGGTGCCAGGAACACAAGAACTGGGAAACTCAGCAATGAGATCAAGTGCCCTTTACGAGTGAGAGGCTATTCAGTCTCAGTAGCGATTCATGGTGTCTATACATAGAGCGGGGAAACGCCATCACCCTTCCAACATCGTCGAAAGGCGCTGGTTTTCTGGGGCTCGGAGTTCTCGTTAGGAGAGGCATAATGCTTGGTGGCCGAACACAACTCTGCATATACCAAGGAGGTTCAATCACTGGTGACCGCTATTGTACCGAGGTTTTCCTTCCTCATGTGCGTCTTATCCGGGGTGCTGTGGGCCCAGAGTTCCCCTTCATGGATTGCTGTTGGTGAGTGAAGCTACTCTCCGTGAGGACTTGGGTACGCGTTCCCTTCACCTAAAGACAGTCGAACCTGACAGCACATGGCCAGCCACCAGCAACGACTCCGCAGTTTCAATAGGCGCTACTAGAGGAATGGGTCCATTATGCCTCCAGATCTCGCCGACAACCCCATACTGAGCATGGACAGACTGTACACACCCTGCATCGCAGTCAGGGGTGATCATATCTCCTACTGAATACTGCATTTTCCTTGCCTGCCGCCTGTCACATGGGGGGCGTTTCTGTCTTCTGTCCTGGTGTGCTTGGAACCCACTTTTGAATAAAGGTAATTTCGCATCCTTTGGATTTCTTTCTTTGTCAGTGTTATTTGCCTCTCTCATACTATTACATATTTACGAAGTTATTATATGCTTTTTTGTACCTATTTGAAACACTACTGTGCGACATTTCATGGGATGTCCTGAATTTCTGCACATTGGTGTAGGGCGACGATACCGGACCATGATACTCGATCGACCTCTCCAATATTGTTCTCCTGGTCACTAGTTCGTTTACCACCACTATCTTGGTGGTCCCATCATAGTAAGGGGGAGAGTTGGACGCCATATTGGTTTTATATATATATATATATATTTTTTTTTTTTGCCAATACTTATTTTTGAGATTTAGTTTTCAAAATGTGAATTTATTAGGGCATGTGATGTAACGTAAAAATATCTTATAGATGATTATCTTATAGATTTTGTAGTANAAAATGTGAATTTATTAGGGCATGTGATGTAACGTAAAAATATCTTATAGATGATTATCTTATAGATTTTGTAGTATTTCTCAGTAGGTGATCAATAATTAAACTCTTGTATTCTACGTTGTAAACATATAAAGGTGCATTATTGATATTGCAGTAATTTAATCACGTGAGTGATATACTATGCCTTGTCGAAGAATAAATTTTAATAATTAATGCTGAATACGTTTTATTACTGAGAAATTTGTAACACCACTATAATTTCTATCTGTACCCCGAAGTCTTTCATGCGCCTAATAGTGTGACGTAGAACACAATATAATTGANCACCACTATAATTTCTATCTGTACCCCGAAGTCTTTCATGCGCCTAATAGTGTGACGTAGAACACAATATAATTGACTAGAAAGAGAGTGGGCAAAGAGGAGGGATTGGGAGAGAGAGTGTGAATGAGAGAGAGGGAGAGAGAGTGTGAATGAGAGAGAGGGAGAGAGAGAGAGAGGTCCGGGTTCGAGCGAGCGAAAGTGCAGCGTCACAGTGTCAGCTGTGCGTGGGCCGTCGTTCACGGCCGTGCGGCGTGGGCAATGGCGGCCATGTTGTCGGCGGTCAGTTCGCGCGGCCAAAAATGTTTCCCATCAATCACTGTCTAAAACAAGGGCGTGACCAGGGTGAAGGGGAGTATGGAGGAAGGTTGTCTGTCATACTGGTCTGTGTAGGCGGCCGGCTGCCGTGCGGGCCCACTGACACCGTTAACCCGCCCAATCGCAAGGTCGCTGATACAGCACCTCGGGCTATCAACACCACCGCTGCACCAAAGTGCACACGCCCATCTGATTACGTCGCCAAGTTCAGAAAGCACCATCAGCACCAGCAAGATTAGCTTCGCTATAGGCTTTTCACAGTAAAGTGAGTACTTTTGTAAGCCCTCTCATTTGGAATAATAGTCAATAAATACATTTTATTTTAGCCTTCGACTTTGAATTCCTAGTGCGGTGGAATATACGCACTGTGTTTATTACTTACTTGGCAATATTTATTTTGAAATGTGGTTAAAGGATAGAAAAATGGCTGAAAGTAAAAAGTAACTAGGGTCTCAAAAGTGCTCACTTTACTGTGAACAGCCTATAAACACACAGAGACGAAATGGCGCGGCGGTTCCTTTGGTCTGGTCGTAGCCATTCTCTGATTGGCTTCGCTTTGCTCTGGGACCAGGCTTTGTGTATCTTCGGTTACTGTTAAAGGTTCCCAATATGCTAGACTGCCGGCTGACAAGTAGGTAACCAGATGTTGACTAACGACCTGCCTTCTAACATGTTACTGGCTGGTGACGAGGCAATTCCCAGCACCATATGGAATTTTATAATCATAGAATTGTGTACGTAAACATACCAAGTGTTATATATTTACGGCCTCGTATTTTCGACTCGAATGCTAATGCGACCCCATAAACTTATATTATTTGCATGTGTTCGTTGCCATATTGACTTAAGTAGGCATAGGCATGATCTTAGGTTGAGCCACGAATACAGAACAGTAGTTGCATTACCTCAGGTCGTGTTTTAAGTGCATTATGTATATTTCGGACATGCACGAGCTTATAGGCACAGATGGACATCGTTCAACGACTGCTGGATTTAGACACATGTAAATTGGAACATATAAGACCAGTACAAGTCTAACCAAGATTAAAATTCAATCATGCCTTAGGCCACGGCTGCCCAAACTATTTTGGAGGTGGGCCATAATATCAATCCCATGTCAGCCGTCGGGCCACCTAGTGAATAATAGTTGCCTACAGTTATGATAGATATTTAAATTAAACAAAAATTTACGTTACACATAGTTTAATTACAATCGAAACATACAAAACATTAATTAGACCTATGCAGAGGGTTTTTGAGTTAACAATTGATCAATATTTGGCGACAAATAGTAAAATCAAGTCTGAAATATGTTTTGCTGTTAACGAAGTACAGTATTTGTTTTTCACATAGCTGAGAGTTGAAAAAACTTCGCAGATATATGTTGAGCCAAATCTGCTCAAAATCTGCAAAGCACGATCACACATTGCCGGAAAGTCTTCCTTNATGTTGAGCCAAATCTGCTCAAAATCTGCAAAGCACGATCACACATTGCCGGAAAGTCTTCCTTTGGTACCAATTTTCAAAAAGTTATGAAACTTTCTGAAGACCGCTGTGGTTGTGAAGAAACTGTTTCAGTAAATATCTGTTTCAAGGAAGTGTNAAAGTTATGAAACTTTCTGAAGACCGCTGTGGTTGTGAAGAAACTGTTTCAGTAAATATCTGTTTCAAGGAAGTGTGGTTTCGGATTTCGGTGATTTATAGCTGGATATTGGCTGGATATTCCATTACTTCATTAATGGCAATCGAGAACGGGTTCATAAAAAGCAAAATATTTTTTTTATCTGATTCGAAATCCTGAAATCTTTTCTCAAAATACTGTAACGACGATTGTATTTGTGATTGGTATTTTGAGATATCAATCGAAGTGTTTTCCAGTTTTCCTCTCACAANAAAGTTATGAAACTTTCTGAAGACCGCTGTGGTTGTGAAGAAACTGTTTCAGTAAATATCTGTTTCAAGGAAGTGTAGTTTCGGATTTCGGTGATTTATAGCTGGATATTGGCTGGATATTCCATTACTTCATTAATGGCAATCGAGAACGGGTTCATAAAAAGCAAAATATTTTTTTTATCTGATTCGAAATCCTGAAATCTTTTCTCAAAAGACTGTAACGACGATTGTATTTGTGATTGGTATTTTGAGATATCAATCGAAGTGTTTTCCAGTTTTCCTCTCACAACTACGAGCGTTGGAAAATTATCGATATTGTTTCTGGCCAAGTTCGCCAAAAAAAGTCTTATTTTTGCTTATGAATCCCTGGACCAAATTTAACATCGTTGGCAACGAACAATCCTTTCCCTGCATCTTTAGGTTAAATACTTTGAAAAATCTACTAGAATTGCTAGATCGATTAACCACGATTCATTTTTAAGTAGATCTCTCTCAGCAGGCATTGCCTGATTTCTTCTAAAAACTCCAAGACCTGTAACCTCAAAAGAAGGAAAAGTTTCAGCATTTCACCCTTAGATAGCCAGCGGACTACACAATACAGATCCAACTCCCCGTGTTCATTTATTTCGTNAGTTTCAGCATTTCACCCTTAGATAGCCAGCGGACTACACAATACAGATCCAACTCCCCGTGTTCATTTATTTCGTCCTAAAATAGAACCATGAATTGTCTTCGACGAAGCGCTCTGGCCCGAATATAATTAATGCAGCGTACTGCAGGGTCAATAACTTCATCAAACTTCACATATTTGGCACATAGAGCTTCCTGGTGGATGATACAATGATATGAAAACAATTCCCGGCCTAAGGATTGTTTTATCAAAGCCACACAACCATTGGTTTTTCCCGTCTTGCGGGTTCTCCATCAGTACAAACAGAATTCAGTATTTCCCACGCCAAACCCTTTTTCTCAACACATTCCTTAATTTTCTTAAAAATGTCTTTCCCGGTACTTGTAGTTTCCAACTGGCAAAGCTCCAATAAATCTTGAAATACGCTGAAATTTTCATCAATACACCTCACGAAGATGGCTAGTTGTGACATACTCGTCAAATCACAAGTTTCATCCAACGCCAGCGAAAAAAATGTGCATTTCGTAACTGTATCCGTTATTTTGCCGGTAATATCATTTGACATATCTTCCACTCGTCTTGTCACAGTGTTTCTTGAAAGTGAATTACTGTCTGCTTTAGTTTTCACATTTTTATCATTGCAGTTCTGTGTAAAAATCGACGAAGCTTCTATCACAATTTCTCCATCCGAAAAAGGTTTATTTTTTCTTGCTCAGAGTAAAGATATCGCGTATGATTTTTTCACCATAGATTCAAGTACGTCAAAATTTTTTTTNTATTTTTTCTTGCTCAGAGTAAAGATATCGCGTATGATTTTTTCACCATAGATTCAAGTACGTCAAAATTTTTTTTTAAATTGATTCTGCTGGCCAAATATTTTTCTTTTCTTTTTTTTATAAACTCTATAAACTCAGTTCTAAGAGCACTTTCTTCCGGGTATTCATGGTTGATTTTTAAATGATTTTGTTTATAATGCCGTTGTAAATTACATTTTTTGGCGACGGCTACTGTAGTAGAACAAACAAGACATATGGGCTTCAGTGCTTTGCTCTCAGTAAACAAATATTTCATCTCCCATTCTTCATTAAATGCACGAGATCGATCCTTTAATTTTGATGTACTTGGTTTGCTGAGAGCCATTCTGGAAACAAAAAAATTAAAAAAAAAATTACATACTGTTTCTTCTGTACCACGTCTGATAGTAAAATCTATCCTTTGCCTTTTCATAGCTCCACCCCGTGTGTAACATCACATACCTACTAGAGTTTTATGTGCCTAAGTTTTAAGCTGGACCTCAAGCTAAAATATACGACCCCGTTACAGTTTTATTATAAGTAGTATATTGATTGATAGTGATTTCAGCACTAAATCACAATTTACCCTCCTGCACTTTGCGATCCTACCTACCTACTTGAAAGTAGCGCGCAATCCTAAAAACAATAATATTAACGAATAATAATAAATTTAATAAATAGGGACCAATAAAATAGTAATATTAATACTCAGTACTTACCTATTTGCCTATTTCTATTTTATATATATATTTTGTTACTATATTTTTATATGAAACGATGTTAAGAAAGTATCCCGTTCCGCCCGGCACGAGGAAAAACACGTTACGTATGCTACGACCTTCAAAAACAAACGTCGACTCATAACAAAACTGAGAGCGGGTGGCGCGTGGCGGCATGCGGCATGGCAGGTCGGGTCAACTCGGGTCATGAGTCGTCCCGCGTACGAACAATCGCGTTGCGGCTGGGGGTATTGTATTGGCAGCCGGCCACTGTTGGCGGGCAAATTCAAATGCGTTAGCGGGCCACTTTGTGGCCTGCGAGCCTGGGTTTGGCCAGCATGGCCTTATGCCATTTTATAAGCATACAATATAACTATTTTCCATTCTTCGAAGTTATAGCCATAAAATTCAGATCAGAGCCAAATTGTCAGTGCCATTTCCTATCCATTGAAGCTGTAGTCATCAAATGCATATAATAGGTACTGCTCATGACCTAAACCAAATTGCTATTGTCCATTATGCACTAAGTTTTCTTGTAAACATATTTGGCTGCCATTTTCCATCCATTGAAGCTATAGACATCAAATTAATATAATATATACTACTCGTGATCTAGACTATGATGAAGATGCAAGGTATGCCTCAAGCCTTCTTATCATAGTTGGCCCCCATTTTCTAACTATTTAGTTTTTAGCTGTCAAATATATATCCCATGTATAATTTTTGAAATCAATCAAGGTGATGTTGTAGTTACGCCTTAAACCTTCTTATAAGCATAGTTTGTAGCCATTCAATGCCCATTCATGATATAGTCAATAAATTCACATCACATGTAATTACTCCCGACTTCTATCAAGGTGATGTTTGCGAATAAACCTTAAACCTTTCATGGAAGGTTCTTAAAAAGTTAACTATAGTACGCAACATGTCTACAATTATGATTATTTTGATGAAGAAACTTAGGAATAATATGTTAAGTACCCATATGATTACAAAAAAAATCTATGCATTAAAAAACATTTTAACACATTTTCTGTGATGTATATACAATCCGGTATTTATTTTTTTAAAAATAAATTCGAATATGAAAGCAGAATTGTAGATAACTTGCCTGCCTATGGCAGTTTGAACATTGTATTAAAAGAGGAATTCCTTAAAATGTAGTGACGAGTTTTCCAAACATAATTATAGTGCATTATGTGTCGTCGGTCGCGAATATTTTCAAAAATTTGTTCGAATACGATGTTATGTACAAATATATCTATAAATAAAATATTCTATATATTAAATCTTTAAGTTTTTAAAACTAAGACACCTAGGTATACTGTGTTGCATGTCTACTGGCGCATATATTTAATGTGAATTCAACTATACCGGAACCGACGAGTTCATGTCTATGTCTCGATGCCGTATTGGATTTAATATGAACACCTATGACTGAAGGATTCAAAAGTATATATAGAAGTTGCTTATACACGGAATCGTAGCACAAAAAACTGTTTGTCGCAACTGCATACAATTTCATTAAAGTAAAATTCTTTGCACTCATAGGTATTTTTACAACAGATATACTTTTAAATGTGTCTGAGGCACTGAACAGCGCATGGTTTAAAGAAAGAATCACTGACATTTTAGCCAAACCGTAACACCGGACATGCTGACAAGAGCGTAGAACGAGTTTGATTATAGCGTAGATGTCGTTCGGGGCCGCTCATGACGGTCTCATTGAAAATTTATGAATATATGGTAAGCAAATTTCACTGTTCCACGGTTCATTTGATTGGTCAATCAAGGTTGTAGGTTGTTCGGTTTTGATATTATACACCTTCAAATTTGGGGTATTCTTTTATACTCATACTTTATATTCATTGTATTTATTTCTTACACGGCAATATTTGTTTAAAAAGAAGGTTAAGGGATAAGAATTGCCTGAAAGTAAAAAGTAACTATTCCCTCAAAAGTGCTCTCTTTACCGTGAACAGACTATAGATAACCCAAGTCTGGAGATGAATTCTCACGACGCGCTGTTTGCCTCAACGCAACTTCACGAAAGCTGCACGTTTGGCCAATAACGCGGACACAGTGCATTTTCCAAGCGCGANTCTCATTGAAAATTTATGAATATATGGTAAGCAAATTTCACTGTTCCACGGTTCATTTGATTGGTCAATCAAGGTTTTAGGTTGTTCGGTTTTGATATTATACACCTTCAAATTTGGGGTATTATTTTATACTCATACTTTATATTCATTGTATTTATTTCTTACACGGCAATATTTGTTTAAAAAGAAGGTTAAGGGATAAGAATTGCCTGAAAGTAAAAAGTAACTATTCCCTCAAAAGTGCTCTCTTTACCGTGAACAGACTATAGATAACCCACGTCTGGAGATGAATTCTCACGACGCGCAGTTTGCCTCAACGCAACTTCACGAAAGCTGCACGTTTGGCCAATAACGCGGACACAGTGCATTTTCCAAGCGCGANAGTTTGCCTCAACGCAACTTCACGAAAGCTGCACGTTTGGCCAATAACGCGGACACAGTGCATTTTCCAAGCGCGAGCGGATGAGCGGATCATTAATTTGTTTAAAACATCAGTGAGATGAACTTTTCCTTTATTGGTTTGCTAAACTTCCCTGATTGTATTGTGGTATGCTTGTCTGAGGCAGACTTAAATGTTATAATTACGTACGTACAAGCGATACACTAATGCTTAGCTTACCGAACATAGTTCACACCCACAAGCTCGCGGTTCGAAGATTATTAGTGAATACTTTCCACGCGATTTCTTTAAAGATCTTATTCGCCCGTCTTGTATTTTCCTTACTGGGGCATCCTTAATCCTTGTTCGTTGTGCCTACCTTTTTTTCCTGTCTATACTGTGCTGTTAGGCATGTTTTTTCCTTGCCAGTTGCCAACCCTTGTACACCACAAGTCATAACCTTGCGATAATACGAAAAATAAAATTAAATTTCGTTTACGTACAGAATGTCTTATTAAAATGCAAACAGATAAGCTAAATGCTGTTCACGCTAAACTGAGCACTTTTGAAAGCCCTTCTTAAGAATTACTTATCTGCGCGTTGTGCATTATTCTTTTATGCGTAAAATTAACGTTGCCGTGGGCCTGATCACTTTATTCGTGCATCGGTGAAGTGAAACTGTGCAATTATTAGAAAAGTATACATTTATAAAATGTTCCCATCCTTACAATTACATGCATTAAAAAACAGAGGGCAAAATTAGTTAACTCGATATTCATCAATGTTTACCTAAATATTTAAATTAAACGGTAAACAACGGGACTGCTTTCCCTCCGTCGTTACCAANGATATTCATCAATGTTTACCTAAATATTTAAATTAAACGGTAAACAACGGGACTGCTTTCCCTCCGTCGTTACCAACTTAACTGGGCGCATGCCAGTCAGTGGGCCCGTTAAAATGTATGCAGGTAGGAGCAGTGATATTTTTCAAACGTTTGTTTCGAAAGTGTTTAATTAACCGTGAACAGCATATAAAATATCGGCTGATCAAACACATGAAAATGTATTTTAGAAAAAATGTCGCTGTAGAAAATAAATTTATTATTTTTTCGTTTTGTCCTCACATTACGCANTGAAAATGTATTTTAGAAAAAATGTCGCTGTAGAAAATAAATTTATTATTTTTTCGTTTTGTCCTCACATTACGCAATTCTCACTCTCCGTTTTCATAATACGTATGTCGAGGAATGTTAAGAGAAGGGACCGTGCTTCCTTTCCGTTGCCCCCCTCTCCAACCTTCTTAAACTCGCGCCTGCTTGACATAACAGCGAGGTGTTCTAATGACCGGGTAATCTTCCTACACCGCGCGCGCCCATCCCGTTTCTCGGCTGGACTTGTTTCCACGCGACGGAATATCACAAAGCGCAGCCTCGTGCACGCAGTGTGTCAGTGCACCTAACTGTTCTGGTAACCTGCTGTAACCTCCCCGTGACTTTGCGTCCGCAAACACCCGGCGAGGCCGCGCCCAGCTGTCCGACTGCGCAGTTCGCCGCTGTAGTCTTCCCTGAGGCCCGGTGTCACACCATGATACTTCGCCGCTGNCCAGCTGTCCGACTGCGCAGTTCGCCGCTGTAGTCTTCCCTGAGGCCCGGTGTCACACCATGATACTTCGCCGCTGTAGTCTTCCCTGAGGCCCGGTGTCACACCATGATACTTCGCCGCTGCGGCTGAACAGGACGCGGCTTTGACGGGATGACCTCGTGGCGTCACACCCGTCGAAACGCAATTGCGGCACAAGAACTTAGCAGTTTGCTTCGAGTAGTGAGTGCGGTGAGTCGATCAGTCGGTGGTATCGTGCAGTGATGTCGTCGAAATTGAAGATGGCGTGTGTACTTGAGGCGGGGGGAATATTGCGACAGCCAGTACGTCGCTCACACTGGGCGCGTCCTTATAATGTTGCACCGGGGTACAGTCAGAGGTTTGAGCAGCTTTATCGACGTACTCGAAAGCATGACGATACAGTTTTGGATTTTACCGGATGTCGAAACACGCGTTCGATGAACTGCTCGAAGTACCGAGGCCACACATCACAACAAAAAAAAAAACATACAACGTTTAGGAACGCTATAATTGTAGAAGAAAGACCAACAGCAACAATGAGGAAAGTATAAAGTAACCATTATATAAAATAAATAGGCAATAATTAAGCATTTAGACTAAATAAAAAAGTTAAATTACATTTCACAATTTAAAAAAAAATTTACATTTAGGTGAAATTATAATGTGTCTTACTACCATAATACACACTAATCCTCAGTTATATATATACATACATATAAGCTTAAGTACACAGGTAACACTACTAAAGTAACATTAAACCAAGAGTCGTGCCAGTTTTCAACTGTAATTAACGTAATAGTATCTGTTGAAAACTGATATTCGGATACTTATTAATTAGCCAATAGTTTCCTAAGAGCTGGTCTCAGAATAAACGGATTGAACCCGAAAGGAGAAGTCCCTTGGAGATGTGGTCTGGCCAGTTGTACTATGATGGACTGAATGACGTGATTCCTACATAGTCAAAGGCGCATGTTGCGATTCGTAGGAGAGGTAGGACAAATAGCATGACTATGAGCGACTGTTGTTAGGCGGTTGGTTGACTTACTGTTTCTATCGGACGTTTTGTAATAATTTGAGAGTCATTATTTAAGAATTCTAATTTATCGTCCTCATTAAGTTGTTTGAAGTTAGGAAGAAGGGTCATACTTACATATGCAGATACTTTAGCCTCTCGGCCTTCGTACTTTTACATTTTTAAGTAGCGCTCTTAGTCAGATGGCCATCCAGCGCTACGACCACCCAATCGGTGGGGAAGAGGGATCACGCCCTCTCATCGCAGGTGGCCAGACATGCACCTGAGGTAACCAAATCCTAAACCCCAACCTGATTCACAAGTACGGCCAAGCACACCCTTCCACAAGGTTCTGAGACCCTCGCCCTCAGAAACCAAGCGTGTGGTCTTTCC